>MINK01171886.1:0-19175 GCA_001735545.1 Phormia regina
ATTTATTAAGAATAACATGGAAAAGGAACCGATTCGTTTAGAATAGCATGAAACTTACCCTCCACTGATTACAATCTGGACTACTGGCAAATTTACGCAACTCATCCAAAGCTTTTGTTGTCTCTCGTACTCCCTGCTCATAATATTCCTCATTTGTAAGAAAACGACGTTTAGGTGGAAATTTACGCAACCACAAAGCTCTGCCCTTATACCACAGAGAACGTGGAAAATAATGCAAAACTATTGTTAAGATAATAATAGCAGCGGTAGCTTCCTCATAATGGCTCGAAAAATAAATCATAACCAAAGACATCAATTGCAACAACCATTTAATAATATTCTTAGAACGTTTATTGGTTGGAGGACCCCAGCGATAGCAGAAAAAGAAGGACACAATACCTGTTATGAAGATGTACCAAAAAACATAAGTACGATATGTTAACACAATAACTTGTAGATTTTCCCATAACATTTGTATAACATATAATCCAATGGTCCAGCCACCAATTAAAACGCCATACATCATGGTGCGTCTATAAATAAAAAAATTATACATTTTTAATATAAATAAAACAAAATCTGCAGTAAAATAACTTAATTTTAATTATTTTTAAGAAGGCCCTTTTTTACAATTAAAATTTAATTTTCCTTTAATTATCCGCAATTCATATGAAAATTATTTGGTATATTTTTTTAAGCGATATGTATACTAGTTATCCATTAATATATCAAAAAAGGAATGGTGTTGTTTTTCCTTTCATAAAATTTTTATTTTTTGTGTCATCAGGATAGAACCAAAATTTAATTATCAACTAAATTGAGGAAGTTTATACATTTTATATTAAAAAAAAGGATGATATACATTTGTTTAGCTTGATTATTAAGTTTGTAATGCAAAAATTATTTTTTATGTAATAAAATGCATAATAAAAAATGCATTTAGGGATTTTTATTATTCGAAAGAAATTTTTTAATTTATTTCCTCCACATGATTATTTTTAGTGTCAATGTGCAATTGCATGTATTTCCCTATATTTTAAATGAAACCTTCGATAAAATATTTATCTGTTTCAGAACAAATAAACCATTTTGGCATCGATTTGTTAGTATATATTATTGCATATTATACCCTTAGCGGCATATTTTTGCATTTGGTTATTTGTTATTTTTAGGGCATATTTAAATTTTTTACAGCATATTTTGTTATTTTAAGGATATTTTTTACCTCATTAAAAGTTTTTCAAATTTGATTATATAAAAAAATTAACTATAATTGTAACAACAAGATTGAAGATATAATAGAAGTTAAGCAAATATGTGTGGTTCTATCTTGATGAAAACCTAATGTAGATAATTTTTTCACTTTATTTTCAAAATAGTAGGAAATAAGTTACAAGGAATACTATTTTAAATAATATTGCTTTTCAGACGATAATCTTCTATAGTAATGTACAGATTTATCTAAAAATTGTACACAATATGTAATGAAATATAATACAAAAAATAAAAACCAAAACGGCATAACTCAAATTATATAATTTTTTTTTTATTTTGGTCACAAAAATATGTACTTACCTAGGTACTAATTTACTTGACAGCCATATCAGTAACATAAAAGAGGAACATATACCCAAGGCCACACCGGTAATATAATAAAAAACTGCATTTTGTGACAGTTTTCCTGCATAGTGGAATACTAATATACCCACTATCAACTGTATAACACGCCAAAAATCTACTCTTACTTTTTGTAAACGTATACGATAAGGTTCTATAGTTTCTATACCCATGCAGCTAGAGGCAAATGGAGACAATTGCAAGCGCGTACGTTTTTGGCTAAATAAATTAAAGCTAAATAGGGAACGATGTTCGTCATAATGTTCTTGAACTTCCATCGGAGTAGCCCCATCATATTGTGTATAATCGTCACTGTCAATTTCCAATATCAATTCCACAGTTTCAAACAATCGTGCCAGAGTCTTTTGTTCTCCTCTATAGCAATACGTTCGCAAATCTTTCTCAAAGAAACCCCGATGTCTTCTCAAAGGTTCATAAATATGAATTTCACCAGCTTCCAAATAGGTTACTACAATAGGTAAAATAATATTAATGAAATTATTTAAACAAATTCTTATATTAAAGAAATTTACCTCTGCTTCTTAAATTTTCTTGGTTTTTATTTCTATCTACAAGTTCAGCACAAGATGCAGCAGCCACCAGGCAGCATAATATCACAAATTTATTAAAAACCATTGTTTTGATTTATTATCTTATCACTTTAACATTATTTAATGATTACTGGGGCAATAATTTATTAAAAACAAATGAAATGAATATGAAAAATAATAATAAAATTATTACCGGCTTGGTTTCGGAGACCTGCGACGAACGATTTTAACGGCGCAAGCAGCTATCTAAAAATTTTCTTCGGCGGCTTAACATAGCGTCTCCACAAGAGATTTTCATTTCATAATATGCAACATAGCGTCTCCACAATAGATTTTTATATCATAATATGTAACAGAGTGTCAAATTCGCTCTCTGAGAAAAAAATATTAGCATTATGAGAAATATTATGAGACTGTTGCGATAAGATTTCTCTACGCAACTATTTTATAAGATTTACTATCAAAATTACATGTATACAAAAGTTGGTTTATGTATTTTGAAAAGTACTTAAAGACAAGGTTTTTTTTCGTAAAATTTTTTTATTTAAAGGTTATTTTTCATTTAAAATAATAATTTGATTAAAATTGTGCTAAAAAAATTTCGATTTTCTTCAACTAAAAGTACATGTTTGCTCTGTGACTGAGTGAAAAGAAGGAAATTTTATAATGTATGATATAAACAAAATGGTTACTCTCAAATTTGACACTCTCTGTGTTATCTCAAATATTATGTTTATGTGTAGACGGTATGTATAGATCGTGGATATGGTACATACACATGTATCAGTGTTACCATATTAAAATTTTGCGATACACAAATTTTAATAAGTAAAATTTCTATTTTATGAACAAAATTAAGAAATGTGCAACTTTGTATATGAAAATAATATAGGTAATAAAAAGAAATAGTTATAGCAGTAAAAATATTTTTTTCCCAAAAATGAAAGTAGTGACACGTGTGTCACACTACATATCAATGCTCAAAAATTAAATTTATTATATTCCCGCATTTTGAGGTAGTTACATCAAGTTAAAAAATAATTTTTCAAAATTGCAAAATTTCCAAAAGTGATTGCTACTATATATTGTACACATATAAAGATATATTCGGCAGGTATGTTTACGAATGTACTATAAATATATTATAAATTAACCTATTTTCAAGGAGGAAATAGCGCTGAGCTTTATTAAAAATGTTTTTTTGTTTGAAGCATTTTCGGGGTGTAGCTTTTCCATTTACAAAATTTTTTGCTCATTTCTTCTGAATCATCTGAAATATGTAAAAAGTGAAAAATAGTTAAAACTTCAAAAATCAGTTAAAGCCCGTCTAAATTAGTTTCAAGATTAAATAAACTGTATCTTAAACTAGATTTAATGAAGTGGTAGTAAACGGCTCTCAATGTAACAAAAATGATGTTGAAATGAAAATAATTAATCAACATATTGTTACTAAAGGTCGATGTATAGTTTCAAGCTACTGATATAACTCCTGAACTTACCTAAAATTGTAAATTTTTTCTATACTATTTATCTGATTGCAAAGATTAACTGCCGTATTCAAAAAAATAATGTATGCTTGATAAAGACTAACTTTTCTTATGTATTTTTTACATACAATAAGTTAGTAAACCTTTATGAAACATGCATTAGTATATTTTTTTATTATTTTTTTTAATAACTTTTTTTCTTTTAAAAACTTTAATGAATCTGCACTTTAGAATAGTATGAAAAATAAACAGTTTTGTTTATAATATCATGAATAGATGAAATTTTAACAGATGATGTAAATGATTCTAAATTATAGATTTTCATCAAAACACGAATTTCGAAAATGTTGTCGGTTACGATATTTTGGCGATCAGGGCTCGATATAATAAGATGAAAAATGAACCAGTTCCAGGGATAATAAATACAATTTTTGTTATTGTACTAAATTGAATATAAAATTGTAATATTTGAATTGTACTAAAATGATAAGAACTTATTTCTCAAAAACTTTACATTTCATGATCAATTTAACTTAGAGACATCACTCAAAATGGGTGTCAAAATACTTTACATAATCAAAGCATTTCAAAAGGCTTTTAAGTATACCTGTATCAGGTTCTCAAAAAAAGCATTATTAAACGTTAAAAATTGTACATTTACTAACGATCAGATTTGTTTTCAGCTTCAAAATTTTCTTCTCCTCTTCCTCCTTCGCAAATCCTTCAAATACTTTGAACAGAAAGCTAGTGTTCCCAAATTCAATTCAAAACCTCAATATCGAAATGAACCAAATCGGTTCATTTGCAATAGTTTGATCCAGATCATTTAGAATCTAAAATTCCCAATGGTACCCAAAATAAAACACCATATCTTTTTAGGGAAGAAAATTGTCGTAGATTATAAACGTGCATTTGTTTTATTTGTTTTTTTTTTTTTTTTTGGTTTCATTTTTTTATCTTGTTTTTTGAATTTTTTATTTTATTATTTTTATTAAATTAAGGATAGGTACTTGTATAATGTTAAACTTAAATGTTAAAGTTTATTAAATAACATTAATTTTGTTAGTTCACTTTTAATGTTTTTCAATTATAAATTTTATGCTTAATTTTCTTGGATGATTTTTTATCCATATTCATGATTTTTTAATCGAAATTAGCAAATAAACTTATTTTTTTATCAATAAAAAGTTCATTTTATATACTTTTTTATTTTTTTTACGCAAAATGTTTATTTTATTTAAATATATTTTATTAGTTTATTTTAATTTATTTAAGAAAGATTGCATTAAAGTTTTACACCATTGAAAGGTATTTGTTGCTTATAATTAAAAATGATTTTTTTTTTTTTGTTATTTTTGTTTTATTTTAATATTATTATTAAATTTTAAATATATTTTTATAGAAAAAAATTAATTATTAAATTTTATTTTTTAACTATAGAAGATTTTTATTTCTTTCTGATTTTTTTTTATTTAATAAAATTTATTCTTAATTTTTTTTGTTATTTTTATAAGTTTTTCTTATTAAATTATAGTTTTTAAAAAAAATATTAAAAAATTTTTAATTATTTTAATATTAATTAGATTGAGAGAAACAATTAAAATATATATTTTTTTTTCAAAATAGGTAAAATTAATATTCATAAGATTAAATTTATTCCATTTTTAGCTTTTGTTTTAAGCAAATGTAATTTAATATTTAAATTAACCGAAAAATGGTATACATATGTTTGATTGTTTATGAGTGTAAAGTAAATAGTATTTTATTAAAATTTTATCTATTTAATATGCAATTTATTTGCTTTTGTTAATATTTTTTGGCATATTGAAAAAATAAGAAAAAAAAAAAACGCAAAATGTTTATTACAGTCTTGTGCAGATGATGTTAAAGCGAAATATGATTTTATTTTATAAATATTTAAAAATACCTTATTGTTTACAGTAGCAGAAATATACATATACATACATATAAAAATGTACATACATACGTATATTATTTGTGAATCATTTAAGAGAAGAAATTTTACTTTGATTTTATATATTAGCTGTGTTTTGTTGCTAACGTTCATAGACAAGTTTATACAAAATTTAAATTTATACACGTTAGAAGTTAACGTGTAGAATTATACATGTTAACCAAAGAATACTATGTTAACTTTAACTTTGATGGAAATGCTGCCCAAGTATGAACAAAAATACAATTATGAATATTTGAATGTCAACAAATGAAAAAATATATATATATATAATCAAAATTAAATAAAAAATTGATCTCTTCTAATTTCAGAATTTTATTAACAATTTAATAAAAAATTTAAATTTTAAATGTATTTCACAAACATAGGCATGAATTTCTTTTTGTTAGACTTTAAACTGTGAATAAATATTGGAAAGTTCATTGACATTTTATAATAAAATGTGTAAAATATCGACATACATAATAATAAATTTTCATTATCATATTAAAATTGTATAACATTTTATTTATAACAGATTTTTGAATCATGCTCTAACTAAAGAATTAGAAACTACATTTTTCTTATTTTTAAAACCTGTTGTTATAAATCTTTTATATATGAGTTCTTTATGACCATGATTAAATCAATAACCATCTGACTTGGTAGGACAAATCCCTTTGATCTTAAATGGCGTATAAATTAAGATCAAATTCATTTCCATTTTATTAGTTTCAAAACAGAAAAATCATGGAGCTGTGTTTAACGCAAATTTTGCAAAACCCAGTAGTTTATGATAGAGAAATTGTAAGATCGCGTATAGAATTCGAATTCTACTACAAATGTGAAAATATTTCTGCACAAAGACCAGAGCCATGTGATAAATACACGTTGAAAGCTCTGAGGGTCATGAGATTAAATGGAGACAAAGTTTTTTCACCGATTAGATTATACTCTGAAATAATACTCTTAATAAGTATTAAATAAATTCCAATTTTAGCTTTTAGCATAACGTCGGTACTGACAATATTCTATAAAATTTTGTATTAATTTCCAAATTGTCATAATTGTACACCTCTTAAATTTTTTTTTCGTATTTCATATCGGAATTTAAAGTATTTATTTATTTATTTATTTATTTATTTATTTATTTAACGTATGCACAAATACCGCTGTAATACTGTTATACATTTATTTATTTTTATTTTTTATTTTTTGTTGATTTAACTGTTTTATTTTATTGTGTTTGCAATTATCAATAAAAACTTAATTAACTTATCTTTATTATAATTAAAAGTTTTATAGCGTTTTAGTTTTATTTCAAAAGAATAGTTTTATTATTAAAGTATACAAAAATTAATGGGTACAATAAAATCTAACAAAAAATAAAATTTATATAAAACAATGGCCAAAACCTGCATATATTCTCATTTAAATTTACTCAAATATTAAATTCTGCAATTTGTTAATATATTTTAGAATACAAAAGCATTTTCTTAATGCGTTTTTTCACACGTAATATATCATGTTTGGCCTTAGAAGATATCTGCATAACTTCTTATGAATACAACACAAAATTCCATTACTTCCACCACTATACCAACCAGTAAATATATAAAATATACACACAATCAAAATAAAAGTTTATAATTTTATAAAATTATTTTCAAAATTAAACAACTTTATTAATATAATCCTTAAAATTATAAAAAGTAAATATGTATATAAATTAAAAATAGGATCAAAATAAATTCAACAAAAATAACCCAATAATTTATTAAAAAAAAAAAGAAAAAACAAAAAATATATATATTAAACGTAATTAAAAATACAATAATATTATACAGTTTTTAGGTATTTAAAAAATAATCTAATAAATTAACTAATAAAAAATTAACATAATAAATTCGAAAGGTTATTAGAACAAATTCAAAATATTTATTTAGAGATTCTTTAAGAAGGGAAGGAGGCCAAATTTTATAATTCATTTTAATCATTTTTCATCTTTAGTTTATTATTTAATCTTAAGCTTAATTTAAATTTGTAAGTTGTTTTTATTTTATTTTTTATTTTAATTACTTATTATTCTCTTTATTATGTTTTCAGTTTATGTTTTAAGATCTTAACATGTTTAAATTCTTTTTTTTAAAAATAAAAATGACTAACAATTGTTTTAAAGTTTAAAAAAGATGGCACGTATATAAAGACCACATATGACTATGATCACTAAGTATGTAGTATTAATAAAGTTGTAGTAAGTAGCTTTTTAAGAAATTTATGAAGGAGTTCTTTATTCTGTGTTTGTTAGGTGTGTGTGTGTATAAAAAGGAAACAATTTACCACATAACAAAAAAATGTATACAAAAAATAATAATTTTGGGAAAATGTTTTAAAAATCTTTTGGTAAATAAAATAAAAAAAAATATGGTTGATGGAATGGGTAACACTTTTTTAAGTTTTTTTTTTTTTAGTTTGTTTTGTTTCCTATAAATATAAAAATAACCAATAACTTTTTATTTAGTTCTTTTTAAAACATACTAGGTATACAATATAAAATAGTAAGAAATCTGTTTTTCCTTTTATTTATTTAATTAATTATTTTTTTTTTTAGTTAAAGATTAGTTAAAGCTATCTAAAAAAGTTTTTTTTAAAATAGACAGATAGTGAGAGAGATAGAAAGAAAGAGAGACTTAGTTTTCTTGAAAGGGTGAGAGAGTTTTAAGAGTTGAAGAAATATGTATATTTTATATAATTTATATTTTTTCTTACTTTTATTTTTTCTTAAATATTTTGTTGAATTTATGTTAATTTGTTTTCACTTTTTTATCTTGGCTAAATTTTTGTTTTATTACTTTTAGATTTATAATTATACTTTTCTTTATGATTTTTAAAAATTTCAAAATTAATTATGTTGTTCTTTTTTCTTTTCTGTTTTAATTTTTGATATATGCTTAAATTAAGTTTTCCTCTCCTTTTGCATTGTTTTATAAATGATTCCTAGAAATAAAGGAAAAAGAAAAATAATACATTAATATTTTTTTAATAAAAATTATACTGGAAAAAATTAGCATAGCCAAAAAACACCAATATTTTAATTTTTGAATTTTTATTTATTTAATAGATAATTTTGTTTTTTAATAAGTTAAAGAAAAAACTTTTTTTTTTTTTGATCCGAAATACTGGGGTATACATAAAAAGAAAAAAACATAGAACTAGAAAAATTGATGTAGTTAAATTTTCTAATGCAAATAATTCGAAAAATAAGAATGTACATATTTCATAGGACATATCAGGTACTTTAAAAATATTTAAACTATAATAAAATCAAACATTTTTCATGTAATTAAAATTTTTCTATGTCAGACGTAATCAACTTTGTGGGATTCTTCTTTCAAATTGTAAACTCCAATTTCATTAAAAGTTTATAATTTTTAATCAAATTAAAAGTTAATTAACACTTTTGTTCAATATAATGCCTGATAAAAGCAACACATGTAAACAAGTAAATAATAAATAAAACATACACATAAAAAGTCAATATAAAAACTAATATTTAGGCATTTAAAAACGATTAATAATGACCACATTAAATCATATTTTTATTTAATATATATTGTTTAATTATTGTAAACAAATTACTATAAATGCCATATAAACTTAAGTTCTTAGGACATACATATGTATGTGCATACACTCAATTATATACGAACGAAGGGAAAAATATCCGAAGAAACAACACTCATTAATCATTTCAATATTATGATGAAAGCAAATGATTAGATAGATTATTATACTTAAAAAGAATTCATATGTGTGAGATTAATTGCATGTTGGGTACCACTATATAATTATAAAAGTATATTAAGTCTATTGACATTTGACATTTTGAAAACTGCCACTGGTGCCACAAAGACTGGAAAGGAAAACAAAAACAAATAAACGTTTGCACACAATGTTCTAATTGAATTGCCATAACTGTATGATTTAAAAAAATAGAAATGTACTCTATTGCACATTAAAAAAAAACAAATTGTATAATATATAATATAGCACATATAACGGACTATATACATATACAGTTGCGAGCATAAAAAATCTAACGCTACCTATTGAACCTGAACATATAAATTTAAGGTAATTTTAAATACAAACAACATTAATAATTTAAAAAAAAAAAACTTTTTAAGAATTTTTTTAATATTTTTGAATAGCATTCTGATATTGTCACTGAAATAACAAAAAAATGTTTTAAAGAAACAATATTAAAACGATCATTCCTTTAACAATTGATACAATTCATGTAAGAGTAATATTTGACCATTTGCAGCTACTATTGTTAGCAATTGTTGTTTTAACGATGTAAATAGGGTAATAACTGGATACCCTTCTAATAAAACAATATTAATTATTAAAATTAAAACACCACCTTTACTTTTAGAGGCAGACAGGTCCTTTATTTTTTTACGTGTACTGTATATTTAAAATGAGAGCCTATTACGATAACTGCAATTAATTTGACTCTAAAAATATATATTTCGATTTTTTTTTATTTTGCTCTCTCAAATTAAGAACTGCTTTTATTGAAAGTTTAATAATTTTCCTTACATACAAAATATTTGACACAGTCATTTAGAACAGGTGTCCACAATAGTACTGTTACATTAGGTCTTGCCAAAAGCAAAAAAATATATGTATGTATATGCGAACAAAGATCACATCACAAAGCGTTGCATTTTTTATGGCCGCAACTGTATGTATGTACTTATAATGAAATAATAAATTCTTTATGTACTACATTTAGTACTTATTATATTTGAATATTTACCTTCATTATCCATTTTATATGTTCAACCAAAAGTTGTTTGTTGTTGCATGTAGATGAATTATTCGTATATAAATGTGAATTTTGCTTTTAACAAAGATACAAAGAAGAAAAAACCTTAAAAACTTGTTTCAACAATAATATTTGTTTAAGCTTTGTATTTTTTGTTGGTTGTTTTATGGGGTATTTTTAATATTATTTTTGCATATGACTTAGAATTATCCATTGATTGAATTCGCATTGGCATTAGCGGCCGCAGCTGCTTGCTGAGACAATGTTTTTTGACCTTCTTCAGCTGGCGAGGGGGTTGTATCACGTCGTGGTGGCATACGTTCATTAACAGCATCCAAACCTTTGGCTTCCGCAAACGAGGTGATTTTGTGATTGGGCGAAAAGCCTTGCATTGCATTTTTCAATGATTGTTTGCCACCCGATAGAGCACCTAATGGCAAGGCACCGGTCGGTGTCAGGCCTTTCAATTGTAGAACCGATTCCGATTCTTCACGTAGAACAGAGAATACTCGAGCCATTTTGCCAATAGCACGTATCTTATTGCGTATGACTTCTTTGCGTAAGGCCGCCTCATCATCTGAGCAGGGTTCTTCGCTTTCGGTCATCAGTTCATCGTCGGAGCAAATGTTTAAGACATTTACTAACATTTCCGTAACCTTTTCGCCTACAAAAGGCAAAGACCAAGTAAAGACGTCCATAAAGTTCGGAAGCCAATAGGGATGAGGGGAACAATTGAATTGGCGAATGTTCATTACATTGTTTTCATATTTCAATACAGCAGCCTTATTGTTGTAGACATCCAAATAGTTGGGTGCTGAGAAGATGGTAATGAGCGACGGGAAACCGGTAGTTTGTGATTTCCGATACATACGATAGCCAGCGTCCTGCGCCTCGTGAGCTCGTATAATCGAGAGTAGATTGTTGTTTTGCAGAAAATCGCAACATGCTGCATAACTATAGAAATACGAACAGCCTCTCACCGAATTGTGCGTATAGAAATCCGAGTTCTTCTCATTGCCAAAGTCCTCTAAAGGATCGGACCACAACAGATCACACATGGGCCCAAAGGCGGGTGGTTCTTTGAAACGATCTAAACGACGTATATCCTCAAGTTCGTGTATTTCGGGAGACAGACCGCCGTGGACACAAAGGAACTGTTGGTTCATTAATGCCGCCAGCGGCAAACAATCAAATGCCTCCATACACGCATCGTACACCCGCTCCGAGTATTTTATTTTGCACTCTTGCTTAAAGGTAAAGTATTCTGTCAAATGGCGACACTCATGATTGCCACGCAGTAAAAACAAAGTAGTGGGGTAAGTGATCTTCAGCGACCACAAATACAAGACACACTCAATACTAAAATAGCCTCGATCTACATAATCACCCAAAAATAAATATTTGGTGGTGGCCGGTGAGCCACCAATTTCGAACAATTTCATAAGGTCATAAAATTGTCCGTGTATATCACCGCACACTGTTACAGGTGCCTCAATATCAATCATCGTCTTCTCCTGCCTCAGCAATGCAGCACCATCACGTATAATCTTGAGAGCAGCTTCTTCTTCGATACGACCCTCCAAAATGAAATGCTGTTTAAGTACATCGTGATTTGGTTTACCGGTTCGAGCATCGAATACATCGGCCAGATTCAATTTGCGACTGGGCGGAAAGGGTACACTATCGATGACACGATCTTTAGTGTTCAATGGTGGTTTCTTGGTTGGACTATTATTGAGGCTATTCGAGGAGGTTGTATTCCCACCGCCACCACCGCCGCCGCCAACAGCTGATGCTGACTGTGTGCTAGTTTGTGATGATCCTTTAGTTGTTGTATTCACAGCTGTTGGTTTCTCATGTATATTATTGTTTGTAGCTGCGGATGATTTTTGTTGCTGTTGTTGTTGTGTTGGTGGATGTTGTGTTGCTGGCGAAGACATGTTTTCTTCTATTTTTGTTGATGTTGTCGCTACAGATGTTGTTGTTCTTGTTGGTTTTATTTCTTAAAGCTTTACCTTTTTATTTAATGTAAATGTTTTTGGTTTTATTTGGTTTTTACAAAAAAAAAGTATTTAAAATTTTCTTTGTTGTTTTTTATGATTTATTTATTATTTTATTTTTTGTTTTAGCTTTTCTTCGTTTTTGTGGATGTGTTTTTCTTTTATTTTCTAGGCCTCAAGGCTTTTTCTTTTACTTTCTTTATTTTCGGTAGTATAGCTGTAGTACGTTGGCTGATTGTAAGATTTGTTGTTGGTTGTAGCAAAATTTCATATAGAATTTATTTTATTTATTTTTTGTTGAGTTTTTTAAGTTCTTTGGGGGAAGCAATTGTTTTGTTGATTTCTTTTTTCTTTACTATGCTAGCCTATGTAAACGAGAACGTCATGGAGTGACCTGAAAAATATAAGACGAGGGATAAAAAAATAAGTTTAGATGTAAAAGCAAAAAAATTAAAAACATGAAATATGTATGTATATACAAATACAATATTAATGCAGTAGAAATATGGAAATAAGTATTATTTTAAGTTGAATATTTTGTAGATTTTTTATGTTAATGTATTTTTTCTCTAAACTTTTTTACATTATTGTATTTTTCATAAGCGAGGAAGACACTTAAATGGTGCCTTCCTCTCTTATACAAATTAACAAAATACTTTTAAATTAATATTTTGGTCACAATTTATTGACAAATTAAATTTGTTATATATTTGAAAGTTTATTTTTGTTATTAAAGAAAATACATTTGCCTTTGTCAACACCTAACACACTTCAAAGAGTTATTGCGTTATTCAATTGGCGTTTTAGTGAATTTTTATTGTATTATTTAAATAAATGTCAATTTTTTTCACCATTTCTAATCAACCTTATGGTTTTTAATTATACATATGCAAAAAAAAAATATAATAATAATGCTTTAAAATAATTAATATTGTTATTAAATTTCACCAAATTACTTGCTTCTATTCTTAAATTTTTCAAATAAATGACTGAAATATACCTATATACATTTTTTTATTTTTAAAACTTGCTGAAATTTTGCAAAACAAAATGGCAATTCAAAATTTCTGTAATTTGGTGCTGAGGTGCTAAAAATAATTAAAAACAATTAATATACTACTTAGAAATAACATATACTAATGCCAATAGGGAAATTTTTGTTTTAAACGAAACTAAATATGAAACAAACAACAAAGCAGCACAATGAATAATTACAATGAAATTTATTTAAAGTAATTATTATAGCAAATAAATTAATATTTTACCAAAGAAAAAATGAAAAATAAAGAAAAATGTATCACTATAAACTATAATGAATATATGTAAATTAATAAACACATGATTTGTTATACCATTTTGAAGAGGCGAGCTAGGAGAAAGAGAAACCCACAAAACTATAAACGAAACAAACAAAAAAAAAAAACACCTTCAACCACTAGTAAACTATTATCGGGTGGCCAAAAAAAAACAACAAACAATAAAAATAAGAAAAAATTAAACAGACATCAAAAAGAATATAATACACATTTTAAATATTTATTTTATAATGTTTTTAAGGTAAATATTTAAATATCAGCGAACCAAAATCAACATATTTATCATTTTAATAAAAATTGCTACAATAATTTAAACAAATGAATAATACGCAAGGAGTTATTTAACAAATCTTGAAAATATTTTTAACAACTTTTTTTAAATTTACGCTTTTCACATACTATGATCCGTATAAACATTGAACTTTGATTTGAACATACAATTTAGTGTATTTACAAAGTGCAAAAAATTTTTAAAATTTACATTTGAAACAATTTGTTTTTTATTCGTGAAAAATAGTAATAGTTTTTAAACCAATATTATCCTTAAGTGTATTACAAAATAAATATTAAGAATTTTATAGTATTATAAGTATGAACTGAATTTATACAATACTGAATATAAATTCAGTTTATTCTTGGTCATAGGTCCTTTGAAAAAAAAACCCTTTTCTAAAATTGTATTACACATACACCATAATGTAAGGAATCGTATGATTATTGATGAAAATCGACTATATGATGGAAATGAAGCGATTGTCATATCATATATGAATGGATAATAGCCACATTTATTTTATCACGTGCTGCAATTCGGTTACTCTCAATTTTATTAGCTTTTTCTCTTAAATACTAATGAATGAGAAAAAAATATGAAAGAAAATAATGAATCAAATTTAAATTTCATATTTTTCTTAAAATATAAAAAAAACATTAAAATTTATTTTTACGCCATATTATTTGTTTTTGAAATATTGTTGCAATTTAAAATTCTGATATTTATTTAGAAACTTGAAGTTGATATTTGAAATCAAATTGTTTAGTTATTTTGACGTGATTAGCTACTTTTCAGTTAGAAAAAATCCCATTAAACACCAATATTTTTCTACATCTATTTTAAAATTATTAAAAAAGAATTAATCCTTTCCCTAACTGGTATTAACCACACAAATAACAACAACCCATAATACACTACAACAAACGACAATTGTTTAAACAAAATTACAGGTGGTATGTTTTTTATGTCTAAAACAAACAACAAAAAAAAACAATTGGCTCGTTTTCAAAAACAAAAACAAAAATCGGGGGAAAAATTAAAAAAGAAACTACACAACAATATTTTTGAAAAAGAAATTTTAATAAAAAAAAAAATTATAAATATCATTAAAATTCAGTTTATGTACAACTACAATGAATGAGAGTGAGAAATGGCAAACAAAAAAATTTAAATTATTTTTTGTTTTGCTATTTAAAAAACTGAAATGCAAAAACAACAAAAACATATAATATAATAATTAAATAAAATAAATATGATATAAATAAATGTATGTATGTATGCATGTGTATATTTAGTAAATGAGTAAACACGAGTACTCTCAGTTATCGCATTGTTGTATGTACGTACATGCAAGGCATTTATTATTGGTATCATTAAATTTAAATAAATTGAAATAAAAAATCGGAATAATGCTTAAATATAGATATTGGAATGGATAAATAAACAAAAGATAAAAAATATATACATACATGTATGTTGGTATTGTATTTACGTGATTAAAAATCGGTTGTTATGGTGGTATTATTCATTTAATTGTCGAAAAGGCATCGAATTGCGTTCCAAAAAAACAATTGCATTGTATAAATCAAAATTGCATAATTTTCTTAATTTTAAAATAACTTGTAGTCGCAGGTAAAATTTTGTAAAATCACAAATTAAAATAAATATGATCAATGATCCCCAGCAAAAAAAGAACTGAAAAAGCTATGATTTTAATATTGTGTTGTCATTGGAAGGANNCACTTTTGAAGTTGTGAAAATGTTCTCTTTTTGAAGAACTTCCACGTTTTTTGCTGGGTCATGACAATCACAGTCATAGCTTTTAATTTTAAAGCATTGAAAAACAACGCAGCTTTTTAAGAAATCCATCAATAGACAATATGAAAAGCATCCCCACAGTGCTTGACGGACTTTAGAATAAGTTTGGAATATAGTTTGTTCCACTACTTTGGACACATCTGTGCAGAGAATGTTTCGCCATTTCGTATTGGGTCATTGCGAAATTAAGGCAATTGCAACCATTGTTTTTGGGAATACTTCACACATCAACTTTCAAGAGTTAAAAATTATTTATTTTATAAATTAGTTGGACCATCGGTTGGACGCTGCTAAAATTTTATATTATTTTTACTACAAATTTATTTATTTTTTCTTTTGTTTATGTGTCATGTTTACAAAATTTCAGCAAAAAATAATAAACATTTATAGAAACATTTTAATCTAACGGCTACATTTTTTAACTTAAAAATAAAAATATTTAAGAAAAATAAAATGTGAAAAAATAATATAAAAGTTCATAACAATATAAATACATAAATAGGAATCAGTTTTATAGTCATAAAAAACGTAAATAAATCTAAATCAAAATAATTGATGACAACACAAGGCAACAAAATCAAATGATTTTGGAGGCTTGAAAAATCACTACACAATTTATTTTAACAAAATCGGAATAAGTATTTTTGAGTTTGACGACATATATCTCAAAAAAAATTGTGAAAATGAACGAATTCACTTAATTGTGAATAAATTTAAAAAAGAATTAATCGATTTTATGATCCTTATCTCATTTTGTTGCTATTACATGTGGCTTTACGATAAAGCAAAAAATATAAACAGTTTTTGCCGTTTTCGATTTTTAATGATTTTTTAAAACAAAAATACTTGCTATTTTTACGCAAAAAATGTATTTTTTCTTTAGTTTTTTTGAGCCGATTGACACGCAATGTATGAAGGTATTAAAGGTTATGTAAATATAAATTTTACTAAATTTATTTCAATAATATCGGACTAAAACTTTTTGAGTTATCATTAATTATGTGGAAAAATGCCTTAAAAGTTATAATTTACATAAAATTTTTTTTAAAAATCTCCATAGAATTTAAAATATGGCTGATTTTCGAACTACTGGAACCATAATACTTCATAATAATTGCCTTTTGCTGTTGACCTGTGTAATTAAATGATTTATGGAAAAATCAATAATTTTTCAAAGAGAGAAAAAACTACTTGTTAACCAAAATAGTATCGCAAGAATTATAAAATATTTTAGAACACGTACAACTAGAACTTTTATTTTACCACAGTTCAATTTGCACACAATGAACAATATACAGACAACCATCTGTTAATGTAAAAATTGCATAAGTACCCCATGATGTTGACAATAAATTATATTATAGTCAACATTAGGAGGTGTTAAGAGTGTTGAAAGCAAGAATTATTTAAATACGAAAGAAAATAATGTCAATTGTAGACAACCACCATGTGCAAAGGCTGCTGTTCTCTCTTGTACCTAGTACATGCATATAAATATTTGCTCTCGTTGACGTTAGTAATTATAATTGTCTTGTCTATCATTCAGTCTCTTCTATGCAAAGAAACTATTAATTTTAACTTGTAATTAAGTCATTTTAATCAAGACAACTATTACAAAGTGTTCGTTTAGTAACTAATGATGTTGATATTGATGTTCGTTCGTTGATGTACTAGACTTCAATGTTCGTAAAGACGTAAAGAGCAAAGTTTTCATTTAAAATGTAAATTATTTATAAATAATTGAGATTTTATTTACATTTATTGTTTAAAACCTAAGAGGTTAACTACTGTGTAAATCTTAGAAAAGTATTTAAATTTATTACCGGCAAAGAGTGATAAAACTAAGTTATAAATAAGATTGCAGACAATATTTCCTAATTCGGCTTAGGTAATTTATTTAAGTATAAAAATAAATAATTAAGTTTTGTTACCTAGGTGGATAAGTTATTTTAAAAATATACTTTACCTTAAAACCTAGATAGTATTGCTTATGAAATTAGATGTCGTCTTCGAATAAAATTCTAAAATTGTTTTATTTATTTAAATGTCAACAGAAAATATTTCCCTGAAAAAGGTATGTCTGTACAGCAATTTCGGGAGTACCAGCATAGAAAATTATCAAAAACCAACCCAATATTGAAGTCAAGTTGTCAATAGCGAAAAGATTGCAAAAAATATTTCGCAATAATGTATTGAACAATATTATAATGAGATTTTAAGTTAAGTTTTTAGGCAACAGAATAATTTTTAACAAATTTTATTACTTAAAGCTTTTTTTTATTATATGTATACATCTGTCTTGATGGAAGTGAGAGGCCTATGCAAAATACTATTGATGAGATTTTGGTGGTATAAAATGAATTTTAATATTGGAGTTTATTATATTTCAAAAACCATTTACAAAACAATAATTTTACCAAATTTTTACATTAAATTTTCCTTGTACTATAGGTAATTTTTTAAAATATTCTAGGTATTTAGCCAAAAACTTTAGTTAATATTTCGAACATAGAAATTACCCAATTATGATTGTCATATTATCTAAGAAACTTTGTAACTGCCATTCTATTATTTTGCTTAGTTAATTTTATACTAAGTTTTTAGAAATATTTTGTATTTTTTTATGTGTAGAGGATGTTTTAATAAAAGTAAAAAGTATTTTTTTAAGTAAATCACGTTTTGATGAAAACGAAACAAAAAAACACATACATATTTCATTCTGCAGATGCCTATTTGTAGTCCACAAACATTATTTTCATGCCGCCAAATTTAAACGGATAAATGCTCAACTACACAGAATACTATTGCTTCAACTGCGACTGATAGCTATGTACATAAATTATATTAACCTATTCGTTGTATTATTTTGTTATTAAAATTTTATATAATGAAATATAAAAATGAAAGAAATAAATTATGTTCTCAGTTAAAATAATGGAAATCAAAAAATTTTCGTCTCATCGAACAAATTTTAAAATGTGAACAAAACAACCGACAAAATGTATTTACGTACTTCGGAAAACCAAAGTCGAATTTCTAAAAAATATTAAAACTTTTTATACGGCAAAATTTCCATATCTCGTTATTAATAATTGTAATAATATAATAGTGGTATAAAGGTTACATTCTTTGTAATTGCACGAAAATTAAAAGAAAACCCAATATAATCTCCAGATATCAATATAAATAAAAACTAGAGAAGAAGGTGTAGTCGGTCAAGCCTGACTATATGATAACCTAATCAGTGTCTTTGTAATCGTATATTTATGTTAAGTGTAAAATAAAAAATATTAATAGATAATATTACGTTGATACTAAAATGCA
>MINK01171886.1:19202-56997 GCA_001735545.1 Phormia regina
TATTAAGTTGATACTACCATTCGTATGGAATTTATTTCCTAAGTAAGAATTTATATGGGAGCAATGATCAATCGTAGAACGATCTTCATAAATTTTGGTACAAATATTGATACTTGTATAGATTTCACCGAATTTTATTAAAATATTCCTAAATTTAAAAATTTTTTGAGCCCCTATTTGGGAGGAGGCATTTGTATGGGGGATAAGTGAAATAAAGAACCGATCACAACCACATCTGCAACATTTCCTTGATGCTTCCAAAACATAAGTTTCGTCGTCCATTTCCGCACCCTATTCTTGACTTCTTAATTTTTGTGCAGCATTTTGCTTTTCTACCAGAAATGTTTGGAATTATTTTCAAAGCTTTTCTTTTTTCTAACATATTTTTCAGATATAACTACAGTATAATCTCAATAATTCGGATAATTGATTCGAATTATAGAATTACCGGATTATCTAGATCAGTAATGATAAATTCAGTACAATTGTACAAAGTTCAGCAGTACTCTAATAATTAATTAAATACAATTATAAATTTGATCCTCTTAACAAAAATTTTAATTAACTGGAAATAAAAGTTCTTAAAAAAATTTTAAATTCCTTTAAAAATTATTTTAAATTAAGAGCTAAAATTTGTTTTAAGTACAATTAAGTTTCAGGTTAACAATTTTTAATCATTTAGTCATTATTTGAACAGAATACTGGAAATACGTTTAATTAGCACAACTCCACAATTTGTTCGACAAATTTTCCATTATTTAAGCTTGATGGTTTAATTTTCTTTGTAATCGAAGCTCATACAAATCACACCATTAGTAATAAATGTCCCTCTTTTTATCTATCGTTACGTTTTCATTTCACTTTATCAATTTATTAATACATATAATAATGCTGCTAATTTTGAAAAATCAAAGAAACTCTGAACAAGAAATATTTGTAAATTATTGGACAGAACAAGTTCTTAACACTTTAGTACAATTATGGAACAAAAAATACAATTTTATATTCAATTTAGTACAATTCGGTAAATATCATTTATCATCCCTGATCTAGACTTTATTTTAAAGTTTTTTTTTTTTTGTCGGAAAAGATATGTAGATTCGGCCAAGCCAAATATAGTGTTTGCGCTTGTTTTCAATTGTGTTTTTTTTTTTCAAACTTCACATCTGTGTGAAGCCTTTAAAACTAATAATCCCCCACTTATAAAAAAAAACTTACACAAGTAAGTATTTATTAAATTGAAATATTTAAACTTAAATTTCTCTCAAAAATAACATGTTATTTAGTACACAGAAGATAAATGTACATATATTTAAAAATTTTCTATATGTTATTAATCCCAAACCTTTTAATAAAAATTGAATTTAGAAATTTGCATAAATCGGGTACAATTCTACAGCACATATGTATGTACATAAGTAGCTAAAAGTATTTAATAATTAAAAATGGTCCAAAGAAATTTTCCAAAATTTTTTCAAATGAAAATAATAAATAAATTTTAAACAATTTGTTTAAGTGTTATTGACTTTTGATTCATACAGAAAAGTTTTAATATTTAAGAAATTATTCTTAATGAAATGAAACTAAATTATTATACAAACTTTATTCCGTGTACTGGAATTGAGGATAATTATCAAAAAGCTTGCATTGATGCGTCAATCACTTCACATAAGTAAATTGAGCTAAATATCGAACGAAAAATGGATATGGAAACAAATAAATTTAAAATTTTATTTCCCATACATTTTGTCGATCGAATTTTCTTTTTTCATCTTGGGACAAACCTTTAAAATAAGAACAACTATACTCATTGTTAACATTTACAGATATTAATGTTACAATAATTTTATATTATAACATTATCCCCATTTTCTCTCAAAAACATTTAATAAGTATGGCAACTTTACATTTTGATTAAATTGTGTCACAATTCAAAACTAAAACAGTTCTTAATAGGAAACAAATAATTAAATTGTTTTTAATTCAAACACTTGATTAAATAAAAATTCGTTTTATAATAAAAAATAACAAACTATTGGTAAATATATATACCTATATATATATATTTTTTTTGTAAAAAGACACTGTTCGAAGCAGTAAACTTTTTGAACACAAATAACGGTAATGAAAATGACTAAGAAAAAAGGATAAGGAAAAAATTATGATGACCAACTAATTTTCGTTATTTTCCTTATTTTTATTATTATTGAAATGAGAAGCAGAATAGAAAAGTTTAAGTTGCAAACAGGTTGACTTGATTTATTGGGTCGATGAATTTGGGTACTAAATACAGTAAAAATAGAGATAGAAAAAAAGGAAAATAACTTTATGGTTCCTATGAATGTATCTGTTAGTAGATATGTGTAAGTTTAAAGTGAGGGATGAGCTTCTGACACTAGTATTGTTTTTGGTGCAAATTTTTCTTTTTATAATTCCATTGCTAATGTACAGATATTTTATATTTTCTGTTAAGGGGGTGAATTTGATAATATGAAACTATATACCCAAAACACATTCGACTACAAAACACACACACACTTAAAATAAGCAACAGAGTGGCAACAAATTACCTGCAACACCTTTTTGAACCTATTAACAGCGCTGCGACCCAAAACAGAACTTGAGTAGTAGAACAAACGAACGAACAAAAAATAAAACCAAAAGCTTGCGCATAATTTTTTTACACAAACACACTCACGCTTTATTAAATTCTTCTACACGCATACGAGTGACATACATACACAATTATGCATTGTTTTTATCTTCGTTTTCCTGCCTTTTCCCCGATAGCGGATAATACACGAAACAAAAGAAAAAAACTTACTTTTTTCTTATTAGAATTTAATTTAGTGTTATTTTAAATTTCTTGTAAAGAATTTGCAATAACAAATCACTGTATGTATTATTTTCTTTCTTTTTTATTTATTCTTTTTAGATTTTTGGTGTTGGATGAGTAACAACTAAAAAATCGGAACAATTATTTTTAAATTTTATGAACAAATCGTCGCGTACTTGCTTTTGGCGTAAGTTTTGTATTTCTACTTCTACTGTATCGACCCGCCAGTCAGCTAGCCAACAGAAAGCATTTTGTGCTGTATATTCCTTTAACTAATAAAATCCGTCACCAGTGCTTTTCCAACTGATTCGAGAGAATAAAAAGCAGCACACTACACAATTATCATTTTTTTACTACAGTTGGCGATTATTTTTAGCGCCGTCGTAGACGATGGCGATATATTTGAAAGAGTTGCCACAAATTTTGAAATGTGTTGAATTTTTATATTTCATAAAGAGCCACTTATCTACTTCGATTCTTAAAAAGTAGTAAACACATTTATCCGATACCAAAGATTTGTGTTTCTTTAGAACCAGCCGCCATAACTTATATTTCCCTCATCAAAATAAAACATTCGTTTATTAATTAATAGCATAGCATTTGAAAAAATTTAAAAAGCTTTAAAAAGTGCTTGAATTTGTCGCTTTAAAATTAAGTAAAACATTTTGTATACTTTATATATATAAATATATATTTTTAAAGAAAAATTATTTTGCATTTTTGGCTAACAATAGATTTTTTAAGAAAATTCAATTCGCAAATAATAATAATCTATTAAATTGATAGAAATTTTATTTCCTAATATCAAAAAAAAATTAAAAAGAATATCATTTCCTAAAATATCATATCAACATCTACAATATTTATTGAGATATTATTATGATATTACAAAGTGAATTGCTCAAATATAATAATTAAAAATAGTTTCTTATGAAAAAGCACTGTAACTTTAAAATTACTGAATAGCTCTCACATTATTATATTTAGCATTAAAGGAAACTCGATAAAATATATAAAAATAAAATTTGAAATAATATAAGGGAACTTTTATTTGAATAATACTTATCAAATATTATTCTCTGCATCCACAAAGAATCGACTTCTTGTTTCAATTATTGATTTTTTTATATTTTATAATTTCGAGTGCATTTTTTATTAGCAAGCTACCGGTCGGTGAAAGCATTTTAACTCTGCAACATGTCCCAAAACGTGTTTGCTAGCGTAATTCTTAATCTTTACCCGAATTTTTAATAAAAATTTTTTATACAAGTTTCTTATAGGACCTTTAGACTAACTCGAAACTGTTTCAAGATGGAAATATAAACAAAAACAGCTGATAACTTTTTTTCACTTTTATAAAGAATTTAAGTAAAATTGATATTTTGTTTTTTTGAATTTTTAAGAGGTAACGAAAACCCGATTTTTAAAGCCCTATAACTCTCAAAATACATCCAAAAATGTTGTGTTCATGATTATCTTCGCGACCTATTACAAATGTCCTTTATATACAGAACCCTTGTGAGAAACTATACAATTGAGAAAAATTATTTTCGGAATGAATTTCGAATATACGGTAACTCTCTAAAATTTTAGCTTTTGGAGACACACACTGATATACTAAAACTCAATCGCGACACACATACACAATAACTACAAATGAATTTTTTAACCAAAACATTGTGTGTATTTATGTATGTAGTTCACTAAATGTATAAAAGAAAAATAACAAAACTGAAATTGTTTTCTTAAAAATTTGCTGTGCAAATATATTTTTTTAGTTGTTGTATGTAAAAATAATTATTTTTTCTTATACGACTAAAAAGAATTTTTTATTTCGCAATTTATATCACCAAAGAAAACAAATGTGCACTTGTTTGTTTTATTCATAATTATTTGATAAAAAAAATAAAATTGAAAAAATTATCTTTTATTTATAAAAACCAGTTTTTAATTAATTATGCAAAAGAAAATAAAAAGTTTTTAACAAAATGCTTGTGTCAATACGATACAATCTTTTTAATTAAAAATTCACTTTACGCACTTAACTCTTGTTGAAAAAACAGTACAACTTAACAATAATAAAACGTTTTTTCTTTTGTTTTTTTACGAAGAACTTCGAAATCTCTGTAAACTCTGCCAACTGCTGCTATTTTTTTCAAATTCTTCGTATAATCCCTTTCTTCCGTTTTTTTTTTTTTTTTGTTTTTAATATTCCCTTTTGTTTTGCAGCTTCTTTTGGTGTTTTTTTATTTCGGTTTTGCTGCCTATCTATAACTCTTTTTTCTCTTAATTTAAGGATTTTACTATTGTGTTTTTTCTTAAAATTTACACTGAATTAGAAAAATTTTCTTTTCTTCACATATGGTTTTCTTGGCAATTCATATTTACTCACATTTATCACTGAACGTATGTTTTGTTTTTTACTTTGTTTATAGTTTTAAATAACTTATTTTTGTTTTTGCACAAAAAAGTATTTTATTTTTCCTTAATTTTAAAACATTATCCGAAAAATATTGTATGCTACCTTCCATGAACTAACGATGACTAATTTTCTATTCGACTACTTTTTTGCAATCTTGTCAAATTGCCGAAAGCGATGAGTGATGCCAGATGTGATATACCGCATATTATTCTAATTGGCATTTTTGAATTTTCTAACGGTAATGAGTGATTCAATTCGGTATATTTAATTTGAAAAGTTTATATTTATGGCATAAATTAAGATTTCTGCTACTTGATTTTCAAAGAATTTTTATTATTTTATTTTATATATGATTTTCACATATTGTTGTCTTTAGAAGGAAATATGTTGTGATGAAAGAGAGTTGTAGATTATGTAACTCATTATTGTCATTGGTAAGATGTTTTTCCCTTTTTGAACTAACTATTAATAACTTTAAAAAAGCACAAAAGATGAACTTAATAAGACTTTTGAAGTATTGAAAAATTTCTTTTTGGAAATTCCTACGTTTTTTGCTGGTTAAACTAAAATTTAGGTTAGACTATAGTCTGTACAATAGTATAGTATATAATACTTATTTTTTTAAATAGTATAACTCGATAAGAAAAATACATAGAACAAGAAAAAAACAAAGTATGGCACCCTCTTAAATCTATCAACATATATAATTTGTTCATTGAGCTCTAAAATCTGCAAATTTCGAATTTACTGTAATAACTTCTCATTTGCAGTATTATCATATCTTTGAGCAACCAACACACTTTCTCTCAAAACTTCTCAATGATTTCGAACTCAAGAAAACTAGGACAATTCGAAAAAGAGTGCCGACATTTATTGATTCCAATTTTTTTCTTTTTTTTTCATACTCTCTTCTTTTTGTTTATATGTACATTATTTTCTTTTTCAAATTAACTACATTGCAGTAGAAGAGGTCCTTTTTCATATCCGAATAAAAGCAAAATGGGTTGTTGATTGTTTATAGCCACTCACTCACTGCTCTACTCACTAAATGCTGCTGTTGCTGTTGCTGGAGATGGTGGTGGTATTTAGTTTAGGAATAAATACCATTATAAATAAAAGCCTTTTTCATTGGTTTTCTCTTTTATTGTTATTTTCCTCATGATATCAACAGGAAACAGATGACATGTTCAATGTTAAATTACATTTCAAATGTTGGGTTTTTCTATTTTGCAATAAATACGATGAAGAAAAAATAAATAAAAAACAATTTTATAATGGTACACATACTAACTATATAATTCTTACACGTATTGTAGTATAAAATAAGTAGATATAATTTTGAATTTAATACATATTAATATATTAAATTGTATGTTTTGGTGATTTAGTTTACCATTTTATTTTAATTTAATATTTAACAGTTGCACACAAAGTATTAATCGTATCAAAAATTTAAATAACAAGTTTAATACGAAATATGTATTCTAGCATAAAAAGAAAATCATTCATAGTTCAAGGCTTTTAAGGCAAATGAAAACTGCACAAAAAACTTATTAAAGTTCAAAGCAAATATTTATATATGAAGTGTGTGTCTATGTGGAAAATATTTTGATTAAGAATTTTTAGTTCAAGGTATTTCAATATTTGAACATGTGCAATTAAAAAAATGAGTTTGATTTAATAAAAACATAATGAAAAATATTTTTAAGGATCACATAAAATGAAGTACCCACCACGTGTAAAAACGGTTTTATTAACCAGAATACATTTCTAAATTGGTTTAATACATTAGGATCTATATATGTATCTAACTGTGGACTCAATAATATAAGAGATTATATAAATAAATTAACCGTGTACAATAAATGTGGTAAAATATTCCAAATCTCACGATTGCTATCTTAGTTTTACCTACTGAAAGAACAATTACTAGAGTCCGACAGTACGTTCGGGTTTATCTCCAGTGTTTGATAAAAAGTGATGTCCGGGGCTCGGAAATTTTTTTGGCTGAACTTTACTGAACACTCAACATTCTATTAAATATGAATTTGTATCACCAAAAGCATAAAAACAGAACAACTACAATTATAATAATAAAAATAAAATTAAGAAAAACAATTTCATTTATATGCGTTTACCCAGCCTCTATAAAGTAGAGCACTGAATTTATAATACATATATCTTTTTATACTATAACAAAAAATTCGGCTTCGGTTCAATAGAACTTTTCAAAAATGGCCGACCGATCCGGTCGAACTTAACAACAATAACAAAATTGGAGTACAGCGAATTATCGATTATATTATAGTCTAATGATTTTAAATGAATGTTTTTTGAATAATATTTTTTACCAATTCACCAAAAAATTAAAGAAATTAAAAAAGAAAGTCAAGTAAAAATCCCAATTTTGAAAAAGCAAAGATTGCCAAAAGGCAAAAGAGAATATATGTAAATATGTAGCAATGGAAAAAATACAGCTTTTTAAAGATTTGCAGTTTGCACTTCTTTTCAAAGAATGCTAATTCAAAAAATGTACCAATTAAAAAATCGTGTTTGAAAAATAAGTACAACTAAATAAAACATATATTAATAGTCATAAAATTGTACAAAAGAAAAGCCATAACAATAGTTTTTATTCATTGAAAAATTTTATGTTTTATATATGTATGTATACGATACGACATGATAGCTCAGATTGTGAATCCTCCTATATTTTTTAAGAAATATCGGTAAAAACAGACATTTTAAAAAAGTCAATAAGAAAAAAAGTAAAAGTTTTCGAATATTATTTTTCAAATGTTACTTTCAAAAGGGAAAGAAAGAAAAAAACATCACATCAATGGTTAATATAGACCGGATAATAGCGATCATGATACAAAGAAACAAGGTAACAAGGTTCTCTCTCAGAAAAATTTTGTTTGACGTTTAAAAAATTTTTATAAATATATTTATTAACAAATTAAAAAATGTTGCAACATTATAAGAAGGGATAACCATATTTTGGAAATTGTTATCAAAATTGTGTAATTTATTAAAAAAAATGTTTGTTTTATATTTATTTATTTCGCTAGCCTATTAAAATACAACCAATATATGTTTAAAATGCAGCCAATATATTCTTAACAAAATGATTCAAGAAGCAGCAGACCCATTATTAAATTGTTTGGTATATTTTTATTTTAGAACATTGATTGTTTGCAAGAATAACTAAAGTAGTGGCTGGGAAATCGCTTCAATATTTAATAATATATCATAAACTAGACATAATATTAATGTCTGTAAATAATTACAATTTTGTACATATACACTAGTTTGAAATGTGGTTTTCTTCCTGACATTTCAATTCATATGCCAATTAATAAAGAAATATAATTAGTTAGAAATAAAATTAATCCCCTGTTTTTATAAGACAAACGGAAAATTTGTCTCGTCAAAATGTATGGAAAACAACAAATAAATTTCAAATTTGTCTTATAAAAACTGGGGATAAGACTAAAAAATTAAAACAAATTTCGAATTTTTTAAAGAAGATATGGTAGCACAATACAATATTAAATTGCTCAAACAACAAAAGTATATTGTTATGACAAAATGAGAGAACGGCTCTACCTCTATTTCTTTGTATCATGATAGCGATTCAACCTGAAAATTTTATTTATTTTCAAAGTATTACTAACATTTTCTGCAAAAAAATGCCGTAGTAAACACGGAAACCTTATATCTTATGGATAATACAGTTAGGAATAATGCAGAACCAACTCTGCGTATGTCGATAATGCCGTTATTCAAATCAAAATAACAGTTGCTAGCTAATATTAATGACTTGGCACCACTGTATTAAAAGAAGCACTGCCATGTTTACAGTTCACCAATGAATAAAAATATATACATATATATAAAAACTTATCAATATAATATTATTGGATATGACATTCAAAAATATTTTTATAAAAAAGTATACATAAATATTTTTTTTCATTCATATGTACATATATTCATAGTAAAATCCATTACTATTTAATTATGAAGTATACTTAATTAATTAACTCAACTATAATACATATAGGGAATTTAATTTTTTTTATAGGGTTTCTCTTCTTATGTTTCGCTACAAGTATTTAGTTCACTACTAACTACTCACTAAATACAACCCTGTTTATATTAGCCCGCAACTAACGTGACACAAAAATTTTTCTTGTCAGTTTGACATTACCTTTGTACGCGTTCGGTTGCTTAGACGGTTGTTGAGTTTCTCTCTTTCGTATTGTCGGTGTTTTTATTTTATTTTTTTGTTGTTTTATTTATAAGAGCCCGGCATTTTTTCAATTCTTTCGTTTTGTATTTATTTGGTGCCTTTTGAGTAGATTTTTTTTGGTTTTTTTTTGCTAATTAAATTTAATTAAAAGTGTTTGGTAAATTCTGTTCGCAACCGATGAAACAAATTGAATCTTTATCTAAAATGTATGTGTATCGACTTTAATAATATAATTTAAACAAACATTTGCAAAACGTAAGAAGCTAAGTTTAAATTAAATAAATGCTCCTTACAAAATATAAACAACCGGTTCCTTTACAACTTAGTAGAACGTATCTAAGAAATACATAATTGAAATATTTTGTGTGCAAAAAAAGAAATTATATTGAAAATCCCAAGAAAATAAAAATAAGAAAAAAGTAAAAGAAAAATTATCAGTTGCAAAAGCAGAGTAATAAAAAATATATTTGTTTTTTGTATAAAAAATTAATAAAAAGTTTTACCGTGTATTAAAAGACATTTGTTGCTGTTGTTTTGGTTTTCTGATTAAAAAACAACAAAAAAGTGGTGTCGGCAAATATGTTGTGAAAAAGAATAAAAAAAAGTTTATGGTGCAAATTATTGTTGCTATTTAACGTGTATTGTCTGTAAATAAATGTTGTTATTGTTATTATTACAACATTGCTATTAGTGATAATATTTATTGTTGCTGTTATTGGTTATTTAATTATGTTTTGATTAATGCCAAACACAGGTCAACATAAAGTAAAGAAAATATAAAATACAAACACAACTACAAGTGTCAACGAATTCTTAGCAACAACAAATAAAGTAAAAAAGAAAGAACAACAACTACATTCACACAACCTTATAAATTTAACAGACAAACAAATGAACAAAACAACAAAATTACTCGTTAACTAGTGCCAAGATCAGTGTCAGCAGTCTATGAATTAAAAAAAGAAGAACAAATAAAATAAAAGAATCGGCAACAACATCATTGAAGAAGCAGTAGCAGCAAAATATATCATACAGCAACAACATCAACTGACCAAACAAGCAACCAATCGACCGACCACATTGCGTGTGACAGTGCAATGTTGCAGTATTAGTGTGCGTTTTTTTTTGTCCACACTTTTTTTTGCATTTTTTTATAGCTAATTTGCCCATATGTTCCTCAATGCATTCTTCGTCTTATTCGTCTGTCATTACCACTACAATAACAACAACTACCAGCAGCAGCTATAAGATTAAAATGCGTCGTTCTTCATTGAGTCGTAATCATTATTTTGTTATTGGCCTGTTTTTGGGTTTGGTCTTGTCATTTTATGTTCCCCAAGACATTTGGGAATTGGTTCAGCAAGAAGAGTGTCCACAACAGGTTGCTGAAAATAGTTTAATCGAAAAATTTGGTCAGGAATTCGAGCCACATTTAAACTTGATTAACAAACCCTTGGCAGCTAAAAAACCGGTACGTTTTTGAAAAATTGTGTACACAGAAAAAAAAAAAAAATATTTCAAATTATTTTTTATCAAATTATTAACTATCTTTGTATTGCAATTTAATTATATTATTTTTAATAAAATTAATTTTCTAATTGGTTTAAAATAATTTTTTAAATAAATTGACATCTCGTTAAAAAATATAAAGAAAAAATTGTCTTTAAAAATATAGAAATAAATTAAATTTAAATCAATTTTCAAATATTATCTACTCATTATGACTATTTAGTTATTAATATTATCATTTTAATAATTGGAGCAAATTCGATTAAAATTTAATTAACATAAGCAATTTTGTAATTGAAGTCGATTTTCACTTTTTTCTGCTATGATAAACATTTTTAGACATATGTTCTAGGCACTGATCAATTGGTGTCACATGTTTTTAGTCGTTTAAATAGGTGACACTTTTCTGATCCCAGAAAAGTCTTTGTAGCACATGCTAATTCGCATTCCTGATGCTCTTCAAAATCGCACTTTCATTAAATCAGCTTATGCGTGTCATTCCATATTCTATGTTTAAAAAGTAAACTTTTTTAATTATTAACAGAGTTATGGATGTCTATTTGCAACATGCAACGTGGAGCACATTATTTAGAATTTTTAATCAGAATCAGAAGTTACAATAAAATATATTAGTAAAAGCCTAACCCATATTAAAAATGCAAAAACATTGCAAAACTGTGTAACACACTCGTTTTAGGGATACAAAGTCAAGTTTTAAGTTTTTGTATGCATACTTTTTAAATTTTACAGCAACTTTTTATCCACACTTCAATATTATATTTTTTCTATTCTTTGAAGTCTATGAAGTCAGAATTGTGGCAAATGTATTTTTTTTTAATTTAATGATGATTCCCATATGATGATGTTTTGTTGAAAGCTTGATTTAAATTTAGGTTTAAACCCAAACCTTTATCCATTTCTTATACTCTACGCCACCATAGGTGGTTGTGTTTGCGAAAATATTGTAACGCAGAGAAAAAAATTACCCTACCACCATCTTAAAGTATACCGTTCTACTCTCTAAAGGTAATTTGATGAAATTTGGTACATATTTGCTGATGATCGGCCCATTAAATTATCCATAAAAATTATCCAATTTCGGGAATCACCCAAAAGTGCATAAATACATGCGAATCTTAATATCGACATAATATTCCATATTAGTATTTATTATTTTACACTTAGTACAAGTATAGGTCCCAAATTTTGGTGAACCTAGGCAATAGTGTAGGGTATCTTATAGTAGGGAATGATCGAATATAACTTTTTCTCTCGTTTTATTTATTATTTTTTTTTTAATTCATTAATTTTTTCGATAAGAATGCTCATTAGATGTCACTTTTTGACATTTATTCAACCAAATGAAATACAAGTGATAAGTAAACAGAAATCATACATATGCATTTGCATTTTATTTCAAAATATTTGTTGCACTTCTTACATTTCTACACACATTCTACACAAAATTCTAAACAACATTTTCTAAACATTCTGGAAGACCTCAAATTTCATTTTACCCTAAAATCTTTCTTCGAATCGTTTTTTGTTTTATGAATTATTATCAATGGCAATATGCTACTACAATGATTTAGTTGAAAAATCAATTAGCATCTTGTAAAGGAAAACAAAATTAAACCAAAAAAAAATATCAAAATTTTTAACAACATGTGGTATGACTTCTATATGCATATGTAGTATATATTTATATATGTACCTATTTCTAGTATAGACTAAATAGACAATATATGTATGTTATTTAACCATCACGTGAAGAAACTTCATCCATATTATTTTGAGTTAGTTGTATAATACTTAATAGAAATTAACAAGTGAAATAAAAAATATTTTCTGTTAAAACTAATACAAACATTGTTTTTCGTTTTAATTTTGTTAATTACATCACGTTATATGATACTTTAAACTATGATCTTTGAAACAGTTGCTGCTCTTACTAGTATATGATGCCGCTGCTGTGATTTAATTTTAACTACTTATTTATTATTACTTTTTCTACATTGCGAGAGAGTGATCGACCAAAGTGAGTGAATGAATGTGGTTTACTTTTAAAAATAAAACTATTTTTTTGTGCACCATAAATATTTTAATATACATCTGAATTTGTTGTTTTTACTTTTTGCTTTGATTACTTCATTTGACCGTAATCATCTTCATATTAAAAAAAAAATATTATTGTACTTGTACGAATAAGTACAAGTACTACTACTACTACTCGTGGTCATAATTTTGTTTGCATTGTCTCATTGAACAAATCTACATATAGAGAACAGACAGATAGACGAACAGACGGTCATTTAAACCCAGATTTAAACCAACACACACACACACAACAAATGTAGACTTGGTATATACACAAATACATATTTATAATATCGTTTAAGTTATACTTCAACTTAATTTAAGTTAATAAAACAACATTTATTTGGATTATAAATTATCTGCTGTTTTACTTGGACTTGTATTTATTAAAAAAAAAAAAACAAAAACATTGCGTTTCTTGGTACTTTTTTTCATATATATATATCTTGTGTTTTCCATTTACACTATGAAAACAACGAAAATAATAAAATATTTAAGTGTTGAAATTTATGAAACTTGAAATTATTATTTAACTAAATGAATATTTAAGTAAATAATAAATAAAAGTGAAACTGTCATTGTAAAATTATAATAAAAATACTTTAAATCATTTTTATATGTATGACTGGAAATGACAGTGATAAATTAAGGAATATAGGAATAAAAATTGTAGATATTTATCATTAGATTCTTGATATTTAATTATTATCTTAAGTGTGAAAATTAACTTGGAAAAATGGAAAAAAAAGAAAAATTAATTAAGTAAATATAAATTATTTGTAAACCTGATTATATTCATAATTTTATGAGATAATTTCATACACATGTCATTTATTGACCTATCTGTTTTTGATATTGCGTTCCAAATAAATGTGTTACAAACAAGTTTCTGAATTAGAAGATATTAAACGTTAGAGTCAGTGTTGTCATAAGATGTTACTACTAAAACGTCCAAAAAATTGTAATGAGGATAGTAAATATGATTAATGATTAAAAATTTAATTTCTGGGCACTTTCAAAATATCATTTTTTAAAAAATGTTTTTTTTTCTCAATTTTGTACAAAATTTCAATTTTTTCAGAAAATTTAATTGCTAAATGAAAGGAAAACAACTTTTATAAATTGAACCGAAATATGAGCAAATCGGATCATAATTCCTTTTTCCAGACAACATTACAAAACTTATTTGGAAAAAAAATTTGTTATAACTATTATTATTAATTTAAATAGATTAAATAGATTTTCAATCAGTGTTAAAAAGCTGAAAAATAATTATAATTATTATTTTTATATTTTATTTGTTTTACACAATCTACTTTATAACACTTTTAAGAAACAATTCAATATTAATAATAATGAAGTATACATTATTTTTGTTTCGATTAATTGTATGTAATATATAATATACATATAATCTTTTAAAACGATTCCAAAGTTTTTACCACATCATCTAGTTTTTCAATATAAATTTGTTTACCTCAATGATAATGGCTTCTCTGAATACATATTACATATTATTATTATTATTATTTTTTTAAGATTAAAATTAAAAAGTAAATTTAACTTTTCAAAACATTCTCGTTATTTAATGCCTAGCATGTCACATAGTGACAACGACATATTTGGTTCACTTAAGTAGAACCAACACAAGTAATTTTATGCAGAAATAGTGGGTAAACAATCATCAGAACTGTGGGGTAATTTGTAATCATTAATAAATATACAAATTCAAACTTATGCATGTTTATTAAACTCCAATATTTGTGGACATTTCCAAATGTTTAATAAACCAACAATAACTTTAATAACATTTATTTTTAAACATTAATCAAATAATACTTGAGTAAATCAACCATGCGCAGTAATTATGACGTGTTCTTTTTTTTTTTTTGCGAATATGATAAGAAGAAAAGAAGAAGAAAAAAGATCATTAAATTCATATCAGCAAAAATAGAATAAAATTAAAATAAAAACCTTTTTAAAAATTAATAACTATACACTTACTTACATTAAATACAAAGAAAATATTATTGAATATATGGGGACTTAATTAATACACGTGTATCAAAAGTGCTCAACAATAAATTCGATACTTCTTAAATAACTTGTGATATTTATTTATGTTTGCAATGTAAACAAAAATTTTTCATTGTTATAAATATTTTACACAAAATTTAGTATTAATTTATCAATTAAAGAATATATATTTAAAGCACAGTAAATAATGTATAAGTTTTGTTTACTTTTAAAGTTTTTTAATGTACATATACATATATATGTATATATGTATAGTTTTTAATAAAATTATGATGAAACTTTTTAATCAAATTAAATTTCATAAACAATAGAACACCTTCAAATTGTCATTATTTAAATAAAGTATTTCTATGAATTTGATAAGATAATTAAAATGAATAGATATTAAATATTTATCCACTAAATGCCAAAAACTACAATTAATAAAGTAAGAGATGATTTAAAGTTTTTGTAAAATTTTTCATTTGCTGTTTATAAAAGTTTTAATTTCAATTAGCCATTTTTAATTTCTTTTGTGTGATAAATATCGAATAATATATTTTGAAAAATAGTTTTTATGTAGATTTCATCTCTTGAGATACTCAGAAAAGATTTTCTAATTTACAATAAAATTTATTTTTATAATTATTTTTCATTTCAAATAAAATGCAAGAAAAAAATGAAGAAAAATAAAACGCAAGGGTCGGGCATGAAACACTTGACTAAAACGTATAAATTTACTAATTGAGTAAAATAATCCGTTTGGACGAAAACCCTTAATGTTTTTATAATAATATATTTCATTAATATATTTTTTAATATATGTACATATTAGGTTTGTACGTTTGCATGTTAGTTTACTATTTTTGCAAGTTTTAGGTTCGTACGTTTGCATGTTAGTTTACTATTTTTGCAAGTTTTTACAAGTGCTAGGTACCAAATTGAGTTAAGTTCAAATCTTGCAAATGTGCCTGTAGTGTATATGGGAGGACATGAACATCCGAAGATAAAAAAGTCTATAAGAAAATATGTGAATAAATAACTGCAAAGGAACACATGCCAGTTTTTTTGATATGTTTCCAAGTTTCTATTTAATAAAAAATATATATTTAAAAACTTAATTTTTTATTGACACTAAAATTTACTATTTTTCGTTTTCTTAGTTTTCACGTAAATTTTAATTTTTGGGAATTATTTTCAAATTTATTTTTTTTTACTAGTTTTGCTAGAATCTAAAGGAACAAACCTATTACAATTATTTTTTCAATTCTTTATCCTTATCATTAGTTATACAAGATTTTTAAATATAAGAAGCAATTATTTTTAACTGAATCTTTAAACTGTTTTGTTATTGAGATAAGATGCAACGTTGAAGATATTCCGAATGCTGAATGATTTTTGATTCTTCGGGGTTAGAGTCAACAACCTTAATAGCTAATTAGGGTTTCCATCGCTTGTCCTAAAACGGAAATATATGTTGGCCTTGAAAACTTGGATTTTTAAATTCTTTATAAATTTAAAGTATTATTTATGTTAACAACTACTAACTGAAATTAATTATACATTAGTAATTACGTCCAAAGACATTAATTTTAATTTAAAACACCATAAAGTATATGTTTTCTGGATCCTGGTTAGATTCTGGGACGAAATTTTGTCTAAATATTTATCTTATATAAGGTTTTTTTGATATTGAAAATGACAAAATCGGTAAATAAACAAAAAAGTTAGGAGCAAAATACTAGAAACACATGGTGTCCACTGTAGCTTAATTTCATATTTTTCTGCTATATCATTCCTAAATAAAAGCATGTACTACAACGAAATTTTCATGGGTCGATATAAACTTGGAAACAAAAAATTGGTGTGGTCCGCCCACTTTTCATATAAGGTGAAAGGTCAAAGAAATTTTGTGCAAATACTTCATATTCAAATTATCTTTATAATAGCTAAACATAATTAATACAAATTATTACCACATCAAAATACCCTGTATTAGCAAATATTAATTGTTCATATGTTCAGCATAAATACTTTTCGAAGGATTTTGTACAAAGTTGCCAAACATCATTTGGTCGAATTCTGAAAATTTGAAAATCAAAATTTTGATTTTCTTCAATAATCTAAAAATAGTGGTAATTTTGTAAATAACGCAATTATGATCAACAAGATTTAAAAAAATCTCATTTTACTATTTTATTTAAGAACTTTAGAAAGTGTAATAAAGGATAATAAGTGACAAGTTAAAATCTTTTCGAATTATCGAAGTTTTGAGCCAGTATTTATGAATATGACAATAATAGGGCACATTTTATCTTTTTTTACATTCTTTACCGCATTGACTTTGATTATTATGACGAAAATTACACTATGGTACCCGTGTATCACGGGTATTGACTAACGTCCGGGGTCCCGGATTAAAACTATAAGTTATATTACTCTCATTAGTTGAATAATTTAGACCTAAATGGATATATATTTTTGTATTAAGAAAATAATTTTATCAATTGCTTAACCTGAGGGAATTACCTGCACGAACATCGAACTAAAATTATAAATATGTACTATATTATAAAAAATTGGAAGAAAAAAATATTGACATAGACAAAATCGAGAAGTTCTTCTATTTTTCTCGTTGATATTATTAGAAAAGTAAGAGTTGCGAAATATTTTCGCACTAAATTTAGCTAAAACATAATCACGAGATCATTACAATACAGAGCAAATTATCTTAAAAAGTGTATTTATTTTTAAAATAATAAAAGATCATCTAAATGCCTTCCAAATATTGAACATAATTTAACTAACAATGAATTAAAATTTGATTCTTAATATGTTTTCGCTTCAACTAAACAATATAAAAACATTTAATGCTCCAAAAAAAGCTTTAGTAGATCTCTTACAAATACTTTAAAAGCATTTTGAATATATTTGAAGTTCTCTGTGATTTTTTAGAGACAAAACCGCAAATTATTCCAATGTGAATAAGAACTCGACATTAATTTTTATTTGGGCCAAAAGTAAAAATAATCATTTTTTATTGAGTATCATTAGAGTTTCCTTATTGCAAAAACCTGATATTTTTTAGTGCTTCAGAAATCACAAAATGCTCTTCGGACTCACTACATACTTTTTATATTAACTTTTTTAATACTTGGTAAAATTTTTATGGGATTAATTAGGCATGTTGTTTATACTACTGACTAATTTATAATATAGTACGATTTTTATCTTAATCTTTTTTTTAAACATTACCCAAATATATAACTTTTTGTAAAAATGCATGCTATTTTCTTAGATTTAAGTGATTTTAAAATTCCCGGGAAGGCGGGACAAGAAAAATAGCAAATTTCCCGGTTGCAATCTCTAACCGTAGGTAAAAAAAAACGTATGCTATAAACAATATGACTTTGACGATATCTTATAACAATTTTTAAGCTACATCTATAAGATTCAATCGTTTTGCTATTCATTGTATCGTATTTTGATATTCTCATGTTAAATTATGTTTTTTTTGTGCCAACTAAAGTGGTTATTAGGAATTAGTAGAAATTGATTTCATCTCACAAAGTAAGTATTTTTTTTGTGTATATTTGTATACAAAAAATAAAAAATAAACAGTGTGCTCCCTTAGGTCTACTATACATATATTTATATCGGCGCCGTTGTCTAAAGTTCACATTACGTAAATGTATTAACAATAGTTTATTTATATCAGTTAGAATTTTTATTTTCAATAAATTGATAAACATTTTAGAAATGGTCAAAATTATATTTGAATTCTATAAATTGAAAAAAAAAAAAATAAATAATACTATGGAATGCAATTAACTAACAAAACAAGTGACGAATTTAAAATTTGACGTAATAGTACTGATAAAATTAACACCTTTTGTATAATATAATTTTCTAAGAAAATTTCTATAGTTATTAAATTAGATGATTTTTTTATATGATCCTTTCTTTACATATAAATAGCAAAGACATTTAAGGAAAATACATTTAGTTTAATTGGAATATATTAGGAATGTAAAATCTGATAATACAAAAATCAAAGATTGCTGTCACTATTCATTTCTAAGTCTGTCAATTCCCAATTCAAAAACATTAACAATTTATTGATATACAACATAAATAAATATAAATTTTATTTACGATATCAATTGGAATTAACTTTTTTTTATTATATTCCCCAAAATTTAAAATACTTAAATAAGCAATTGATAGAAGTCATATGTATGGGCAATATTGTTTTTGTATTCCAAAAAAAATTAACATTTAAATAAAATTCAATTATCTGGAATAAGAAGTGACGAATGTTAAATTTGACGTAATACAAACGACTTGATAAAATTAACACTAAACATATACATACATACGTTCATACAAGCTATAAGCAAATAATATAATATTTATCTAATTTTTTTTATTTAAATTCTTCTATAAATTGATCGAACACAACAATGTATGAAATTGAAAAAAGAAAAAGAATTAAGAAATTTTAAAGAGATAAACGCGAAAATGTGTTATATTTTAAACCATAAAGTATTAAAAGATAAAATATAATTTAGTTTTTAATATAACTTTATACAAATGCCAAACTAATTTTTATATATTTTTTAAAATTCCTACTAAAATCTTATGTGTGCGTGTGATTATTGTTTCCTTTATATTTCCATAAATTTTCTTTACACATAAAACCACACAAAATAATTAAAATAAACACTTTTAAATTGAAAATCCAAGAAACATCCGTTTTATAGAAAATTAAGCCAGATAAAGAAATTGTGGACGTAATAAATAGTAGCTAAATATATATTTATTTTTTATCTTTTCTAAAAAAAAGAATATATTTACACATTTTGATTCATTTACACATGTTTTCATTTCAAAAGTCAACATTTGCTATTGACGATGACAAAACTAGAATGGCGAAAAAAAAAAAATAGTTTTCAATTGTCTTGTGGGTTTTTAAATATTTTTACAAGTATTTCACTGCCTACGTTCGTAACTAAATGTATATCAAGTGGATTTCTTATTATGCTGTACATTGTGATTTAAAAATTAGATATAAGATCATTTATGACACATTTTTGAGGACGAAAGTACTTAAACTTTTTAAAGCTTGAAATATTTTTAACTGAATTCTTAAAGCGAATAATGGTCTACAAATGAACAAATCAATATTGAAATCTTAAACATTTTTGATTTTGGTGGAATATGCGAATATGTTTGGTACAAATTGAATTTGATGATATTAAGAAAAGCATTAAATTGGTAGACTTGCATAAAGCTTTATGGAATGGAATCAGACCAATATTGGGATCATGTCATGCAAATATTTTGAAGCCTAGAAAGAATGTCTCGAAAACGTGAACAACCTTGATAAAAATTAGTTCACGTTTCCGCAAGTCTACTGTAAATCTTAATTGCTGCAATCAGAATTTGAAAAGTGTAAAGTTATTTATACAAACACGATTATAAATTTCACACATTACTTCCGAAATCAAATCTTGCAAATCATATTCCGATTCATTGACTTTTGTACAGAAATTTTAGGCGGAGCTTTATTTTCATTGCAATTCAATTCTAATTCAATCTATAATCTGTAGATTGCTCACACATCGTTATTTATCAATTGTTTAAATAATTTTAAGTTTTCTTTATTATAAGTTTTATTTTTTTAACGTTCGTTCAATAAAAATCTTAAAAATATGCATTATGCAGTTATTTAATTCTTCAGAGAATCAATTGTTCTGATTTATAGAGGAGGGATTTTTTTTTATTTAAATTGGTTTTTTAAATTTTGTGTTATTGTAATTTTTTATTTATTTATTTTTTATTTTTTTTGTAGTTATTTTGTTTTCTAAAACGCACGATAAATTGATATTTGAATATTGTTCTCTCATATTCGTTTCTATCTACATATTTATTTTTCTCATAATAATTTAAGAATTATTTTATCTTTAGAAGAATATAGCGCGTGCTCTTAAATTAATAACACCTTGCAATTGATAGTTATGCACAAACTAAATGGCAAAACTAAAATCTCTGTTTGAATAATAAAACGTAAGATTTATCTGTTTGTTGTTTTAAACTTTATGTAAGAACGTACATACATATGTATATGTTGATGATTGTTTGATTTTATTCAATCTCAATTATTTAAGGTCACGTAGTTATTTCTTTTAATTACTCTATATAGCAATTATATATAAAAGTGCAATATTAAATAATAAAATTTATTTAAGCTGAAAAAATGCACTTTCCTAATTGACAGGTATTAAAATTATATTAAAGATTAATGTCCAAAGTGAATTTGAAAATTTAAAAACTCGAAATTAATAAGTTACTAAGGAGAGAGAATTGGTTGTATTGGACCAGTAATTATCAAAGTCTTTATTTGTACTGCCATGTTTTCAACTCATTATTTTAGAATAGTAATTATTCAAATACTATGTCAAGATGTTTATAAATATTTTAATTGATATTATACTAGACTTAACATTATCCCTTGATATGTACTTAACTATGGAAATATGTTGAAAATAATCGAATTTTTGGAACGGGAGCATGTTAGCTCTAATGCGTGAAATATATTGTTAGTCACTACTTTTTCTTTTGGGTTTATTAGGCTTTATTGAATAAATTGATTATTTTTTATTGAAGGTACTAAATTTACTAATGGGAAAATACCCACTGGGTAAAATGGGTATATATGTGTAAATACCCAGTCAATTACCCAAAAGTTGGTTATAAATTATAATATAGAAATTTTGTTCTAAAATAAAATTACAAATTCTTTTATGTGGAGTAATAGCAGCAGATATTTTCTCATAACATAAAAACGAAACAGTTATTATTAATGATTGCTAATATCGGTTTAGGGAAGTAGATATTTATATTTCGTATAACTTTTAGTTGTATGCTAAATGGATAACTTTTTTGACATTATCTGCAATTTGTTTATTGAGAGGAGGGAATTTTGAGGGCTAATGAGCGTTCTGTGATACCATAAGTGCAAGAAGCTATCCTTTCTAATTTTGTGGACGCCCAAATACTTCTCCAACACCTAGACATTTCTTTATGCTGCACTACACAATTTTAGCTCTCTTGTTTTATAAATCCATCCAAATTTCTGTGGAATTTTGACAAAACAACTCAAATTTTCAATTTTTATCAAAAGATTTTTAGTTCAATAAAAAAATCAAAAATTTCTTTGGAAATGTAAATTTTTGGCTGACTTTTACCAAAACTATAAATTGGCCGAGATATAACGGATCTAGATTACGTTGTCACTCGATAAAGAATTATTCGATTACTGGAGGAACAATTTTTTTTTATTCTTTTCTTTTCCAAATTTAATTTTTTTTCTAATTAGAAATCAAAAATTATTCGATAAATTTTTAACGATTAATCGAATAATTTTGAAAAACGAGTTTTTGTAAAATAGGCTTTATAATCAATAATCATATTCTAAAGGAGTAATAAATTTACTAAGGCTTAAAAAGTCATTCTTATATTTATAGCTTTGAAGGCTAAAAGTATAAAGAAGAAATTAGGAACAATCCATATGAAGAAAAATATGAAAAAAACCTTTATATACATTGATTTATATACAAATGAGGTTAATGAATAATCGTAAAACGTAATTATATTCTTCATAAATAATTATTTTAAAAGAAAGTTAAAATTATCTAACAAAATATTCAAAATAAAGTTTCATGACATTTAAAAATCAAATTAAATATGAAAATATTTTCGTAATTTCGTAATCAATAATTTTTTAATTATCATTCTTAAATTATGGTAAGTGCACAAATATTATTACAAAATATCGTACATTTTTATTGTCCTTTTTATAATAGGCTTAAATTTATGAAATCCAGAGGAGTAAAGTGAAGAAGTCAACAGTTCAATATCCAAAAATTTCCCGGATTTACATAAGTATTATAAATCACGTGTTTGTTGATTCCAAACATTATTTATTGTATGATTTCGTTTTAATATTTTTAATAAAATTAAAAAAAAAATCTAAAAAATCAACTATTTTTTTTAACTAATGGCCTCAGTAGTATTTTAAATCAATGAGTTAATGATGATGATAAAATTAATTAGTTCTTATAAAAACATCTTTGTAATGACTTTCTGAAGCGCCTACCTGTAAAATTATATAGTTAGTAGTTGTCTCCGTGTTAAAATAATGGGTTGTTCAGCTAATGTGTAAGTAGTGTAAAGCCATTATATTAGCTTCTTAACACATTATTTGGAAAACAAAGTTTTTGCTGGGATGGTCTCAATTTTTGTATATTGATTTATTCTATGTTAATGATTTATAATTATACTGCCTGCTTTTCTAAATATGAACGAAAGTTTCGTTCCAGTAAATGTATTGAAAGCAACATATAATTTAAAAATTTTAAAAAACTTTAGTTAGCATTTAGAGAAAGAGTTAATCTTATTTTATGATTCTAAAACCAAAAAAATATTTTAAAAATTATATTTTTTTGATTTATTAAAATGGTAAATAATTATTTGAACAATTTACTTTATTTATTTTTGTTCGAATAATCGAAGAAAATTCAATTTCAATGTTAAACAATCTGGATCTTTTTAAATTTATTGAACACTCGAGGTGTCCAACTTTAGGCCACTTTGGACCCAACCTCGTTAATTCTATAAAATGAAAACATAAAGGTGGTGTAGGAGACTATACTAACACTGTCTGAAATTTCGTCAAAATCGGACCAGCCGTTTGGAAAATCCAGATTTTATTTATTGAATGGTACACTGTGTATTATTCGCGTTTTGGTATTTAACAGAAATATTTCATTGGGGACATTACCACAAATGATTTATTTGAAATTAAATACACATCAGTTATTGCCTGAATGAGATTTTAAGTTTTTTATAAATAACCAAATAAATGATCAGAGAAGGAAATTACCGGGACTTTAACCGATATTTACCCAATGTGTGGATAATCTATAACTTATATATATTAGTTAAAATATAAATAAAACATTAAAAACTAAGACAAATATAAACATAAAAAGTTCTAAATAAATATTCGTTTTAAAATGCATTTTTTTTAATTATATATTTTGTTAAATTTTCTCTACCTATAAAACCTTATCATAAATTTTCAAATGTCACTATCTAATATTTTTCATTTATGTAATGCATTTCTTGCATTTCCGTACAGACAGTTGATAAAAATAATAATAATTTAAATTGATTGTTGTAAACTGGTTAATTAAATAAACTGTGTCTGCACTAAATTGCATTAAGTTGCTTTGCTTTTTTGTATGACAAATTGCTTCACAAAAAATAAACCCAAATTCCTTTAACAATGTACAATACCCCAAATGACCTTGTACTTTGTGCTTTACTACGTAACAACAATAAATAAATAAATAAATAAATAAATACATTTTAAAACTTCTTCAGATTTGTTATCGATAATATTAAAAATAGCCGTTAAATGTTTAATTTAAAATATTAATGATTTAGTCCGTATCCCATACTAAGCGTAACTACTTCAATTATTTAATCATCATCTCTATCATCATCGCCGCCACCTCCTTCATTGTTATATTATTATGAATAGGCCTATAAAACAAACACTTTGAAAACTGATAAGTGCGAATAGAGAGTATTTGGTATAAATAAAAAAATACTATTATTTAATTTTTCAGTATTCTTTTTATTTACTTTTTGTTTATTTCCGCCAACAACATTAAGTGGTGAAGTGGAAAATATATGATAAAATTAATATGTTTCGTTGGTGTAGTTACGAAGAGCTGTTCTTTTTTAGTTTTTATTTTACAACAATTTATATATCGAATATATACTACTACCTCCATTTGTATGCGTAGATATGAATCAAATGAATAAATAGTACGCGAATATAAATATCGTATCGAACAATGTTTTCAAATACTTATTTAGGTGTTATAATATCTACTCTTCTTTATTACTAGTTCGTTTTTTCTTCTTCTTCTTCTTCTTAGAAGAGCGAAAAAATCATATATTTTAATTTTTAATCTATTTGTATAAATATTTACATTTTTAATAACTAATGTGTACTTTTCGATTTTATGTATAATTTTCTTATTTATTATCTATGACCTTGGTTATTATTATTATTATTATTATTATTTTTTTTTGTATTCAGTTGAAACATCAAATTGCAATTATTTTTGTGAGGAGAAAAAATATGTAAATTAAAAGTAAACTTTAACTAAAACTTCGTACAAGTTTTATTTTCTTAGAAATGCAGAGAAGCAGATAGATAAATTCTTTGTCTATAATTCTAACTTTATGGTAAATTTTGATTTTAAAAATATATGCAAATTATAAAAAATTTAAAATAGATTTCCATCGTATTAATAATTTACGATAAAATTTATTTGTATAGAAATTTTATTTCTATTCAAAAAATCATACACATTTTCTTTCTTTAGAAAAATATATAATAAATTTTCTTTTTATAGAAAAATTTACTATAAATTTTCTTTCTGGAGAAAAATTTACCATAAATTTTCTTTCTATAAATTTTTCTTGTGTAGACAATTTTAGACAGATTTCTTTGTATAAAATAATTTAAGATTGATTTCTTTCTATAGAAAATTTAGATAGATAGATTTTTTATAAATAGAAAATTTTTTTGTATCCAAAAATTTTATTGTATATGAAATTTTCTAAAAAATGTATTAAAAAAAATTGTTTTATGTTTCTATTTAACAAACATTTTTTTCATTAGTTTATTTTCTGCAATTTACAATTTTTTTTTTTTCATCCTTTTCCGTTTCAGGTAAAAAATGTTATTCGGCCACGCTATTATTCCTCAGAATTGGGTATACGTGAGAAAATCTTTATTGGTGTCATGACAACACAGGACAACATCAATACCATGGCCACCGCCATAAATCGCACAACCGCCCATTTAGTGAACAAAATAAAATTCTTCATCAATGCCGACAATGTTAAAACCAATTACAAGCTAAAGAACATTGTTGGCTTTACAGATACACGAGAAAATCTGCGACCATTCCATGTCATCAAATACATTGCAGATAATTATCTCGACGATTATGATTATTTTCTAATCATTCAAGACAATGTATATGTTGATGCACGAAAACTTAAATCGATGTTGTACCACATGAGCATAACATTCGATCTGTATATGGGAGCAATAGCCGAGAGTAGTTACAGTAGCTATGGCGTTAATAATAATGGCGGGCGAGAAGGTGAGAAGGCTGCCGCTATGGCTGCTAATTTAAATGGGCATCATGTTGATAATGATGCTGCTGGTGGTGATAATGCTGCTGTTAATGATGAGTTTCGTATGTTAAGCGATCGTAATTATTGTGATTTAAATGCCGGCATTCTGTTGAGCAGTAGTGTCATACGCAAAATGCGCAACAATCTAGACTGGTGTGTTCGTAATGGCATAACAAATGTCCATAGTATAAATATAGGTCGTTGTGTTAAATATTCTAGTAATTTGCCGGGTTGTCAGGAAAAGTTTCAGGTGAGTTTAATATATATTTTTTTTATTAAATATGAAAGTGATTGTTAGAAACGATATTAGTAAGTCATTAACATTTAGTGGTGTGATTATTAATTTAATTGTTGTTTTATTGTTCTAGTATATATTGTATATAGAATCGTGTATTATGTATTTTAAACCGCAGCTGAGAAAATATGATTTTGTTTTAACCATATTCGTTTATTAAATATCGACAAGTGTTTTTTTGTTTTTGCTTACCGAGTGTGTATCATAAGCTCTTAAAACACAAATTCGTTGAACCATCATTAACGAACAAAGTTTTTTTTTTTTTTTACAAAATATTTTTGTAGTTTTCTAACACTTAATTTAGTGATATTTATTTTGAATATGTGGTTGAGGGAAAAGGTAATTTCCTACGCAAATATTTTTTTATTTTTTATTTTTCATTAAAAGAATTAATTTCTGTTAATTCATAAATAACCAAGTTTTAGAAGAAAGTTCAATCTCCATAATTTTGTTAGTTTTTTATTGCTAGCATAAAATTTGTTGGGCTTAAGAGTGGGACCGACCGTCAAAAATTATGTAATATCCTAAACTGATGTACGGTACGGTATGGGAACATAAACATTACAATACTGCGATATTTATGTTTTACAGGGTGAGAAAGTTGATTACCTCAGTATAAAAAATATATTTCAGAATTTATATTTATATTAAAGATTAACCCAAAGCTAAGAGATCTTTACTTTTGCTCCCCATATATATTTTTTAATTATTCGTCTATATTTAGCAACACTAAATTGTTGTTTTTTTTAATTGTTTATTTAATATTTGTTCTAACTTTATTTTAACATTTATTTATTTTGCATAGCACAAAGTGCTAAAAGATAAATTTATTAATTTTTAAATTTTACAAAAAACTTAAGAGATTTTTATTTAAACAAATGTATTGTTTGTAAGTTTTTCATTATTCACAATGATGCATATATTGCTTTTTTTATTTAAATTATCATTAATTACCATGCATCACATTATTTCCGTTAATTTTTAAGTATTTAAAATTCTCAAAAAAAAACCCAAAAAGGATGTCACACATTTTTAAATAATTATGTGCACATTTTTAGTTTCTGTTTATTTGCCACATACAATGTTATAGTATTGAATTATGCAAGTTAAAACCAAATTCAATGACAGTCATCAGACATAAAAAAACGCACAATTTGTTTGACAAACACAATGTGCAAAACTAAAAACTTGTCAAACATATTTATTGAAATTTGAAAAGGAAATGCTGTTAATAAAGTTTCCCCCTTTAATTTCTGAAAAAAATTTGCTTTCATAAAAAAAATTCAAACATAAACTTATGTTTGATAAATACATTTTTACAAAGAAATAACGCAAAAATAGTTGTACGAAATGTTGAATTAAATATTTGAAAACATATTCACAAACTAAGTATAGTACTGTAGGTTTTCTATTCGTTTTATTATTAATTGCTCTTAATTAGAGAAAATATTTTAATGCAGAATAACATTCAATTCTATAAATTGTTCTTAAAATATTTGTTTATTACTTTATATTAATTTAAAAATTTTTCGCATTGTGAATTTAATTAACAAAGTTTCTGCATGGTTGATTTCTTTTTAATTCAATTGTAAACATTTATAACTTGTTTAAAATTTAATTCGTTTCAATTAAAATGAAACTGAAGTTCAATTAAGAATACTCTCAACATTGGAAAGGCAATTTAATTAAAATAATTAAGTTTAAGTTATGAATTATGAATTCACATACAATTTTCTAAATAAAAATAATAAAAATCTCTTTGAAAGTTTAACTTAGAACAATTACGGATAAAATAATAGAATGTTGTAGATGAAATTTAGATGATAAAAAATCTCTAATTTTAACAGTATCAGCAAAAACAGGGTAGTTATTATGTTGCTAAATTAAAAAAAAGAAAATCATTTGAATATATATTTAATGGACAGAGCGAAAAGAACAGTTAAATATTTAGGGGAATGAAAACCTTACAAATAACAAGTTGGTCAGATCGCAAACATTTCGGATAAAAATCTTCGAAATTGGCTAGAATTTGAAAATCATTTTAATATTAAAATAAAAAACAGATATAGGGTGTCTAATTTTACCACCTCAAAAGTATGAAAAAGTTTCAATAAATAGTAACTGTTATGAAATCAAGTCTGATTTCAAAGATTTAAGAACTTAAAAGAGATGAAAAAAAATGTATTACTCACCTATGATATATCTCTTATGATTAAAGAGATATTTGTTCATGAATTTAGAATTTTCGCTTCTTTGAATTGATTTTTTGTTTTTTCTCAAACAGTTTCCGTAATATTACCAGTGGTTTATTTTTTATTAATCCATGATCCCCTATGACTTACTTTTATAACTTTTAATAAAACTATTTTATACAAAGAGATAACAGATATGAACTCACAAGATATGAAACTATTAGACTGCACATCATACAAATGTCAGTATCATTGCAAATTCGGCACAAATATGTTTTATTTAAACAAAATCACAGTGTTTAATTTTATGAAAATTGATCCATAATTTCAAATTAAAAAAAATGATTTTTTCGGCCTAAAGACATTCTATAGGATATCGAAAACATTTAAAATTTCGAAACAACCCTAAATTAGATATCGGAGCTTAATAAGTTTTAAGATTTTAAAACTTATTTTGTAAACAGAAAAATGTATTTCCTTAGTATATAAACTTCCCAAAAAATCGAGGATGTTCAAAAAGTGACTGAAACCACTATCACACATAAAAACCGTATATAAAATATAAAGTATCGCCTAAAAAATTGATAATGTATTTATTTCTATTAAATATTTTTTAGCTTATGTAGTTTACGTTTTTTAAGATTTCTATTTTCTGAAGGCACAAGAACGTAAAACGGTACAAATTATAGTAAAAACTATAATTAAAAGATTTCTGAAAATTTTTACTTCATTAATTATGAATTTGCATAAAAAGATTTTTTTTTAATTTGTTAACAAATGTGAAGTTACGTTGTTTTGACTTACAAAAATCATTACATTATCATTTTTTTACCTACAAGTTTGAAAATTTGTAAAAAAAAATGTAAAAGATTTTTAAAATTGCTACTGTGGTTTCTGCTTATATAACACCTATTTGTATCAAATATTTATTTACAACCGTTTTATTCTTGAGTCAATAGCATCCATAAATTGATTCCATATACCAGCCCTTTTTGGAGCTTAATTTCTAAAAGTTAATTTGAGTTTAAAGCTTTTTAATTAATACACATCGAAGGTTATAAAAATTATTGTATGGAATTACGATACAGAAATTTCACAGGGACATATTCTTTTATGATTCCGTTGTTAGATCTATAATGCGTAGTTTGGCTCTTTCGTAAAATATTAAAGACAGCCCTTGTAATATCTTCTAAGTTCATTAAATTTATTGCATAAAAGGAATATCTTTTGATTTATGTTGATGAATAATTTTCTTATTTTATTTACTGCTTAATATGAGCAATTTGCAAATATTATTATGAATACATAAATCTCAGAAGTTTTATGACAGTTTTTCTTTAAATAATTTATTACTTTGATAAATATTTGTTGAAACATAACTTCAAAACAATTGTCCCAATAGCTGTCTGCATCCTAATCAAAAACAACTTCATAACTCTACTTTACATTGGATATAATTTGAATAATTTATAGGTCACTGAACGGTAATAACCACATACAATATTCAGGGTCATTTTAGTTAGTTTTTTGTTATATTTCTTGTTCTGGTTTTGGTAGCAATGAACTTCAAAGTGTGTTAATTAAAAAAAAAAAATTGAATTGAATTGAATTGAATAATACTCTCACATAATGTTGTAATTAACGAAAAGAAAAACTCCAATAGATTAGGCCAATATTGAGAAACCAAAAAAACTCACACAAAAACAAACATATACATATATAAATTACATTTTATACTTCATTCTAAATTTTACATTAGAATGCTATATTATTAAATGAAAAGATAAACAAAATTAAAAAAAAAGTACTTAGTATTCATATTCACTTCAATTCAGTTAAGTGGGAAAAATGGGGAGCAAGATCATTCGTAAAACTTTTTTAAACACACATTTTTTCAAAAAATATTTTTATATTTAATTTGCTGAATTCTGAAAAAAAGAAAAAAATCATCGAATTTTTGTTTAAACTATTGTTTACTTTTAGTTTTGATTTACTGGATCTTTGAAGAAAACTACCAAAAATATTAATTAATTTTCTTGTTCTTGTTGAATATTTCTTTGGTCAATGTTAAAATAAAATGTTTGTTTATATATGTTTTTAATTCAATTGAATTTGAGTACATAAAATAGCAAAACATCATGATCGACAACAGATTTGTATGTATATGTATTATAATAAAATCAGGTGAATGGTTGTTGAGCGAGCGGCCAACGTTTAACCAACTGACCGATCGTTGAACAAATAAACTTTACTTTTTCTTATAAGAAATGCTGACGCAATTGTTATTTTCTTCTTAAATTTTATTTTTGTAGATGTAAAGAAAAAAAAAAACATTTATGTAGCTATCAAAATGCTGAATCATAGTTAAAACTAAACATTTTTTATTAAATCTTTTTAATATCCAATCATAAAGTTTTTAAAACTCTTTTTAATCTGCCTGCCATGTGCAAAAGAAAAATTTGCAAAAAATAATGAATGTAGCTTATGTTCGTTATGTCAGAAATAAATTTTCGAGTTAAAATATAATTTTTATTGTTTGGTGCAAAAGTAATTTCTTTCATAATTTAACAATTACTTGTTTTACTAGCACATTAACAATAGTCTTTTGTCAACCTCTAATGAATCCAAGTTTGGATACCGATGCAAAAGATAAAGCTAATGTTTTTTCGGAATTTTTTAAGGGTATTTACCAGTAACGGTATTTTAGCGTTATCGATATTTTGACGTATTTCGGAAATAGTTAAAGGCTTACCATAAAAATATCAAGTTTATCACGTATTATAAACATTATTAAATAATACTGCCTAAGTCGACTTATGCAATTTCTTTTTATACTCACAATAAGTAAATTCTACAATATATTTTGCCTACAAATATGTAATTGAAAAAAAATTAAAAAAATGTTGTGGTGAATATAGCAAGATTTATTTTTTTTTATTTGGCAAAAACTGCAGAACTTATGTAATTGATTTTATGTGAAATGGCCCGGAAGGTAAACTGCCTTAATTGTTGATAAAATTTTTGAGTTTTAAAACGATTTTAAAGATTACATTCTCATTTCATTGTAAACAATATAGTTTTAAAGCTACGTTCTTCTTAAACAATTAAAACATCTTCGAGATCTTTAGTTCTGCAATTCAATTAAAAATATATATATATTTTTTTTTTTCAAAATATCTGAATCGGATTTTTACCGTTAGGGATTTTTAGTGTTCACAGTTGCAAATAGTATCAAAAAAGTTTTATAAGATCAACTTTTCAGTCCCTGGTTTAGGTAAAATTTTAAACGAATTCCCATACTAAAACTTTTTAAATAAATAAATTTAAAGAAAAAATCTTTCCAAGTTGAAGGAAGGAAAAATATGTAGTAGAGGGGTTTATAGTGATCTAAAGTTCTCTATTCTTACAGGTACGTGAGTGATTTTTTTATAAATATTATTATTATAATTTTTTTTTTTTTTGTATTAAGTCTAATTTTTGTTTTGATAGAAGATATGTCTATATTATTAATTTTAAGAGAAACTTCCAAATGGGCCTTATAAAGAACCAATAAATAAATAATAACATGATGTAAATGTTTATATAAGACTCATACACATTAATGGGATTTCTGAAAGAGATTTTGATAAAATTTGTGAACCGAAATTGTCATAAAGATATATATCTATATAAAAGTCATTTATGTTTTATTAAAATATTTTTATTATTAGGACATGCGTAATCGTTAAATCTTCCGGGAGGGTTTATTTAGCCTAGTATTGGGTTAAGTGAAATATGAAACTGTTTTCAATGATTTTCCTTGTTTATATAATATTTTTATACTAAATTTCATGAAATTATTTTTAAAATTTCATTATAAAGGTTTAAATGAACTGACGGATATCAATAATTATACTCAGCGTGAGAATTGATTGATACACTTTAAGTTTTGATTAAAAAATTTTAATTGTATTTTTTATTAGCTAAATATTTGATATTTGAAAGATTGCTTAAAATCTTTTTCATGACTTTCTTCTCAGTGGGTTATGGAAAATATCCAATCATCTTATTATTATTTTTTTTTTTTGGAAGTCTTATATTTAAAAAAATCCACTATAATCTATAAGGATTATTATCACAAAAACACCATCCGAGCCAATCAAGCTATTCTTACAATCGATACAAGTGCTTAAATAAAAAATATAGTTTAATTGTTGTACGACGGAAATTTCTTCCAATTAAATGATATCATTTGATGCAATAAATTTAATACAATTTAGAAAATAATATAATAATTTTAACAGAATCTAGAGGATTTAAAGACTTATGAAAACTATCATAAAACAGTAGCAGGAAAATATGTATGTATGGTAATCCCAAACATAATTTCACTAATTCTTAGTTGTATATCTGGAATTAAAAAAAATCTCCAAATATGAATATTAGATTAAAATTCCAATTAGTAATAATAATAAATAATATTTTGGAAAATACTCGCTTTACACGAAAAGAATAATAAAGAGGCAATGTTTTATAATGATGATGATGATGTTACTTTTAAAAATGTGTCATTGCCATAAAAACATGCTAATAAATTATTTATTGCGAAAAAACTTTAATTGTCTAAACATAAAATCGTGCTTAGATTCTTAATTTTGACAAATTGCGATAGAACAAATTCAAATTATTTTAACACTTAAACCAAATTGGATTGAAGTTTAAATTTTATTCATATTAAATAATAGGGGTTTTCATGTAATCAAATAATGCCTCGAATAGCAAATAATGTGCATAAATATATAAACTCGTAATTTTCTTTTTTTCAAATTTTCTTTAGGGGCTTTCATCTAATCGTATATTTGCCTTGTAAAGCTAATAAACATAATAAGGGTTTTCATCTTAACGAATAAATTAGCACAATAAATTTATGTTTTATTATCGTGTTTCATGAATGCCTCTTGCAAATTATTGCAATTATTTACTTAAGAAAATTTGCCAAATAAAAGGTGTTTTTAAGCTTTTTTCAAATTTGATTATATAAATGTAAAAGCTTACGAGGTAGTTTACGCGTTGAAATTGAGGAGTAAATATTGATAAATTGTATAAAGACTTTTCCGAACAAAGTTTGAAAAATGCTGTTTATCAACTATTATGTAAAATTTTAAATGTATTTAAATGTATGAAAACTTCTAATAAGGGTTTTCATTTATTCGGATAAATTTAACTTAATTTGATATTCCTTTATTAATCTTTCAAAAATATTGGCAAATAATATAAGTTTTCAATTTTGTTATTATTGTTTGTTATTAATTTAAATAATATAAAAAATAAAAATAAAAAAAAATTTCATTTTTTTTTTAAATATAAAAGTTTACTCATAAGGGTTAAAAGTAGCTGTCAAAAAGGCCTAAAAGTTTACTCATAAGTGTGTTAATTTAGATTTTTTTGGCATCTTCTTGTTCCGAGCTTAGATACGGAATCAGTTATTGGATTTACTCAACTGGCTCACCTGTCACATTTTTCCAACCAGTTTTCCTTCAGTATGTTCAATAGCTTGAACATACCTTAACAATACTTAACTTTAAAGAAAATTTTGTAAAATCAAATGATTGTTCAAATGATTATTAATTGTTTAAAATAAATAAAACAAATTTCGTGTGTGTGTGTGTTTTTTTTTTTCAAATCAGAAATTAGTTCAAATTACTTAAATGATTTTTTTTCTTTTTAATAAAAATAACAAACATAAATACAAAATATATGAGAGTGTAGTGTAGTGTACTGATGCTAATAAACTTCCGCCAAGATTTCAATTCAATAGTTTATAAATAAGATACAATAAATAAAAGTAAAATGAAATTAAATCATTCATTCATCATCATCTATTGTACATGTATCCTCGAGTGTGTTGTATGAAATATATAAAATATATACACACATACGTACATTGTTGTAATTCAAATGGGAAATTAAAAAGAATTAATTCATAAATAATACAGCAAATATCATATTTAATAATTTAAATTATTATAAATTCGTATTTTTAGATGGCAACATTTTGTTAAATATAATAACTCCATAACGAAAAAGAAATAGAAAAGGATATTTAAATACTCATTCTTCTAATAATATTCTCTATTGATATGCTAGTATGAACTACTAAGTATAAGTAAAATATACTTAATATTTTTTTTTTAAATTAAATTTAATGAATTATTTTTTCAAATAATACTTTCAAAAATCTGTCTTCCACTATATAATAAAAGAGTTATCGTTCTTTGTGAGTTCTTAAGAAACATAAAATATTTAAATTAAATTAAATACTTAAAGTAAGTGGTATAAATATATGTATGTATGTACGTGTGTTTGTTCTTTGTATTTTAATACATGTACATAGTTACTTTTTTAATCATGCCACATCATTTAAACATTTAGTTTATTTTAAGATGAGAACACCAAAAGTATAAACTACTTAAAGAAGAATAAATAACATAAGTAGTTTTTTTTTTTTATTAATTACATGTTTTTTCAATGAATTGTTTTACATATTTTTTATAAAAAAAATCGAAACGTCATGTAAAATCATTAAAAATTTAATATGACCTTTTGTGAATGAAAAAAGTTTTAAAATATAAATCTTAACAAAAATATCTATCGATTTTTTTTGGATATTTAGCCTTCAGTATTAATATTAAATTACAATGAAATCTGATTTGCTGACATTTTAACAAATTAAACTTTTATTTAAAATTTGTTGAAAAAATTAAATAATTGAAATAACTGCATATAGAACTAGAAGAACAAACTAAATATTTTGTGTTTCTTTAGACGTTTATGATCTTTTTTAAGTAATTTGTTTATAATTCAAATAAAAAGGTTATATACATAGGATTAGTTCGTGAGCGAACATCACACAAATTGAAAATTGACCAAACCTACATAAATTCATCTGCTATTCTTTTCGTTTTGATCTAGAAATACAATTAAAGCCTGCTTTCAATTTTTTTTAATTAAAGCACTAAAAAATAAGCAAAATACTGTATGATAAAAAAAATACATTAAATTTTAATTTTTATCTTATTTTATTATGCAATCGAACATCAATAACACGATTACTTTACTTTTCACCATCTGGATGAAAACATTAAATTTTTATTTTTTTCCAGTGCATCGATAATGTGTTTATTTTTTAATAGTATATTTGCGAATAATAAAAATACTATAAACTGATTAATTTTTAGAAAAATGCAAAAAAAATGTTTCTTTTGTTTTTCAAAACATATTACAAAAAAAGTAAAAAAGAATCAATGCTGTTTAAATTTGCAAAAGTATTTTTATATTAAAAATGCCAAACATAAGAGTTGTGAGAACAGGTAAACATTATTATCATTCTTAAGGAATTTCGCTAGATAAAATATTTAATGAGTACTTTTATGTATTAAGGAAAAAATTGTGTGATTCATAGTGAGATTTTTTATTTCTTGTGAATAAAATTTGGCCAAAAATAGTTTTTCTATTTTTATTTTAAATTAACACAAATTATAAAAATGTAGTTAAATTAAAACAAACTAAAAACAAGAGAATAATTTTAATATATTTCCAATTTTCTGATATTTAAAATTTTTTTCAAATTCAAATATTTACGAATAACTTACTTATTTATTACTATTATACAATTGGCATTACTGCTTATTACTTTTTGAAAAAGATAAGATGTAAAATTATTTTTAACAATTACCGTTTAATTATAAATTTAATCAAATTATTATTTGAACAATTAAACTAATTGTCAACAGCAACTAATTAAATTGTTTAATTTAAAACAAATTGTTTGTAAAATAAATAAATACAATAACATCATAAAAATGTTTACAAGTTTACTTTCACTATTTTTTTAATAATACTAAAAATACAATTAAGAATTTCTATTAAGAAAAACATTTTAAGAATATTTGTTTTATTTATTTTTTGAAATCATTAGGTTAGGGATTAGTAAGTGAAGAATTTTGATAATTAATTTTAAACTTTTATGAAATATTGTTATTTTGTTTATATTTCAGTCCATTTTATTATATCATGGAAGAAAAATTTTATATACAGTCGAACACGTATTTACACACGTTTTTCTTAACGGATATGTGAATGAGAATCACATATCGTATTAAATTAGCGATTACGATTTCAACTCAAATATAATTTATTATTATTTATTACATGTAGGGTGATCGATTAATCGACTTTCGGAGAAACCGGTTTTAATTGATATTTTGAAAAAAAAGGTTGTAATTTTTTAAATTCTGAAAAAATCGGTTAGACGGTATTTGGCCGAAGTTTATATTTCTATTAAATGTTTACATTTATTTAAAGAAATTAATAAATCTTATAATATTCAAGTTAACATTTATAAAATATAATTGCTTGTTTTTAATAAATTACTATTAATTTAGATGAAAATATCATCAATGGTAACTTTTTAATACATGTTTAAAAAATAAAGATAATATTGTATAAAATAATAATAGTAATAATAAATAAAAAAAATCCACTAAAACATTTAAATTGGGTGTAAAAATACTATAAAAGATAAAACAAATTTCATTGAGGATAATTATTATTAATTTATTTGTTTAATCCTATGAAATTAATTTAATATTAAATTATATTTTTGGAAATATAAATAACACAGGGAAACACTAAATCCTGCGGCACGGAGTTTCTCATAAGTATTAAAGTTTTTAATCCATTTTATTGAACGGACTGCAGTTCTTGCGATAAATCGAAATTTATAAAATTAAGAAGTGTTGCACTACATATTGAAGCATATCCCGAAAACTATTTGCAAAATTTTATTAAAAAAAATATACAGTTAGGGACAAAACTATTTGTACACCTCAAATATTTCGTATAC
>MINK01171887.1:0-57057 GCA_001735545.1 Phormia regina
AAAAAGCTGACGAAGACAAATATTGATATATTCTATAAATATTAAATATATTGAAAAATTTTATTTTCTTTTTAATAAAACCTTTTTTAAATCTCAATATTTCCAAATACAAATCATAAGTAAAATATAATTGTATAAAATACCATATTCCTAACAAAAAAAAAAAATAATAAATGTCCAGCTTTTTTACCGAAATCCAACTGTCTTGTCCCGAATGTCCAGCTTTTTATGAATCTGGCAACCTTAATTCCATGAGAGATTTATCAAAAATGGTAATTTTTTAATAATACATGTCCAGCTTTTTTACCGAAATCTAACTTTCTTATACCGAATGTCCAGCTTTTTATGAATCTGGCAACCCTAGCCTTGTATAAGATCGAACGTAAATTATGGACCGATATTCGAAAATTTAACTATAATTTATATTTGTATAAAACTTATTTTTGCTAAATATTAACTTAATGCTAATATTTTAATAGGAGTTATGCTAAAGTGATTTTTTAAAGAGGGGTTTATGTAGATGCTATGGCGAATTAAACAGCACACATATTATAATCTATATGAAACTAATATGGTCCAAAATTTCATTAAAATATTGCTATATTTAATGCAGTTACGATCGTTTAATCCCTTTTCCGGGAGGACATGTGTATCGGAGCTAACCAATTTTAATAGGCTTTGTCCTTAGGATATAAAAATTCTATAATTTATGTTCAAAGTTGCGATCTATAGTTTGATTACAAGGTGTATATGGACGGACATTATTAAATCGACACAGAAATCGAGTATGCCACCAAAAATTTAAAAATTCAGATCTAAATTAAATTTTAATATTTCCCGCTTAAACTGGTGGATGATCTAAAACTTAAATAATTTTTACCAATAAAATTTCATTCAATTGCTAATTTTTAGTGCAAAATTGTATCTAAGTCAACTTAATTTATAAAAAAAATATTTTTTTTTTTCAAATAAGTAAATTCAACAATATTCTCAAAGAAATTTATGAATGTCGATGTTTATATTTTTAGTTGGTTAGAAGGCAAACATGCTGATGATGAGGCTGAAGGACTTTGGAGAATTTATGATACTTTATATGATCTCACACCATTTATATCTAAACATCCTGGCGGCTCATATTGGTTAGAAAAAACCAAAGGAACCGATATTACAGAACCATTCGAAACACATCATATTAAAGGTATATCGCCACAGCTGCTGCAAAAATATAAAGTCCGTGAAGCTTCAAAACCAAGAAATTATAATTTAACTATGCACGAGAATGGTTTTTATAAAACACTTAAAAGACGTGTTGCAGAAACGATCAAGGATTTGGATTATACTCCTGTTAAGATGTCGAATGTAAGTACATATTTAAGTAAAATAAGGATAAACAATTAATAAATTTATTTGATTTTAGTTATTCCATTTGGGTCTTTTAATCTCGACTTTAGTATGTTCCGTATTATCTGCTCTCAATGCTGGTTTAATATTTGAACTTATAGCAGGACTATCATTGTGTTGGTTGAGCACTTCAGCTCATAACTATTTTCATCAACGAGATAATTGGCAAATGTATACCTTCAATTTTACATTGATGAATTTTGCTGAATGGCGTATATCCCATGCGCTATCTCATCACATTTATACCAATTCTCTATATGACTTGGAAATGTCATTATTTGAACCGCTTTTATGCTGGATTCCCAATGAATACATTTCGTCTAAAGCAAAACGAGTTTTATCAGTGATAATACAACCTATAATTTATTGTGCCATATATCCATTTCACTTTATACAAAGGTATATTAATCCAGTGCTCTTAACTCATCCTATTAATTTCATTTTAATTTCCTTACAGACTTTTACGTTCCATTTTCATTAAAAACGAACTGTTCTGGCATGATATTATCGGTTTTACTTTGCCTGCATTAATGTTTGCTTTCGCAGACTCTCCTCTAAACAGTGTTTTATTGCAATGGTTTCGTATCATTGGCATTGGCAGTTTCTTATTCGGTTTAATTGGACTTAATGCAGCACATCATATACCTAACATTTATCATGATGGTGATGCAAATCGTGAGGATCGTGACTGGGGTCTTTATCAATTGGATACTGTTATCGATCGTCGTGATATTAAAGGATCACAATTTATGGTTCTTACCCATTTTGGTGAACATGCCCTACATCATTTATTCCCCACTCTAGATCATGGTGTTCTACCACAGTTGTATCCGGTGTTCAATAAGACTCTTGAAGAATTCAAAGAGCAGTTAAGAGAATGTTCATTTATAAAACATATTATTGGCCAAAATCAGCAATTGTTAAGAACAAAACCAAATCCTGTAGCGCCATGCCAAAGAAATAAAAAAATTAATTAATTTAGAGTGAATTTAAGTTTAAAAAAATTAAAAAAAAGGTTAAGGTGTGATAAAAGAAAACAAACTAAATAAATAATAATGTTGAATATTTTTATATAATTCTAAATATTGTTATAATTCAAAATTTTTTAATATTCCACGGAATCGAATACAGGTTTCCAGCGGGTTAAGGGGAAAGTAGTTGGCCCTCCAAAGTTGGCTATGTTGAGTATATAATTTTTTGAAAAATCGTTAAAAATTCATTTATTATATGACAGAAAAAAAGTATATATAAATAATCCTTGTAAATCTCTACAAAAAATACGGTTACAAGTATATGTTATCTCTTTTAGTTTAAGAGATGTTCGAGTCGAAATAAATTTTGACCTTAATATTGCCACTAAATATTTTTAATATTCGCCAGATTACTTTTAAAATTCTAAATAATGCTGCTTCAAGAATCATATAAATATATCTCCTCCTATAAAAAGCTATATAAATCTGTAGTTGGAACTTTAAAAAATTATAATTTTTAACCTAAAAGGTGGCCATATTATTTATTCATTGATACAACTTATTTTTTGTTCTAGATTTAATGGATTTTTTCATGTTTTCAAGATAAATTTTAATGTAAATGCATGTAAAGAAAATTCGGTGGAGTTTTGGGGCAAAGGGACGGTTCCAAACACTATCCAAATTTTGTAAATTTTGGATTTTTTTTTCTTTTTTTGCAGTGTTCTCAAATTGCAAATCTATGATGAACTAAATAAATTGCAAATCTATGATCTAAATTTTGGATTTTTTTCTTTTTTTGCAGTGTTCCCATATTGCAAATCTATGATAAACTTAAAGTTATTTTAATTATATAGCTCTACATGTAAGGTATACACTCAAAAAGTATCTTTCGACAAAGGCCCTTTATAAATACACGGTGACCATTAAAAAAAAATAAAAATAAAACTCGTTTTATATGGATTGGGGTTTTAGGTATTATCATGCAAAAAGGTGGGAGTTTATGTAATTCTCCGATTTTAAGACAAGTTTATACATATTGTACTGAAATTTCAATAAAATATCAATATTCGTTTAAATTGTATTGAAGTTTAAATATTACATTTATTTGAAAAAAAAAACACACAAAAATGCTAAGTTTTAATTGCTTCAAGAAATTATGCAATCAAATTACATTCCACAAACTTTTTTATAAAATTTTAATCTCCATATTCTAACCTTTCCTTAGATACCAAATACTTAAAATTACCAGACACTTGGTCTCCTCTAGCCAAATCATACTATTTCTCATATAATTTATTATGAGTTATAGCGAATCGGTTAACCTATTCGCTTAACATTAGTTTTCGAAAGGAGTAGTAACCGCATTCGAAGAAAATAAAAAAAGTATTAAAGTAAGAGTCTTAAAAAGTCGTTTTTATATCAAGTTTAGAATAGAACAAATAGATCTAGGGAGCGAAGTAACCCCTTTATAAAGTAAGTATTAATTATCGTATCAAATTTATAGGATATGGATATATGGCTGGAGAATTTTGCAAAATTATGCGGAAGTTTGGCGTTGCAAACAAACGAAGATACTATGGAAACCAAAAGATAATAATACGCTAAAATCTTTAGGAGGGGGATACATTCCACTACCTTTGCCAATGTGTTGCATTATCGCGTTACAGATTTTAATGTTTTGAATCCTATTTCTTGCAGCACTTAGAGGAACTGAGAGAAACGAATCCAATGAAGATGCCATAATTTGTGAAATTAACTGGACTATGTGCACGAAATATTGAGACGGGAGTGGATATAATGTAATACTATCAAATGGACTAGCTGGAGAACGTGAAGCAGTGATGCTGGTTCTAAACTTGCTGATGAGGAACTTCGAGGATTCACTCTGAATCAACAAATATGATCTTGTGATTACACACGATTTTCGTGTGATTCTCTCCTAAACATAACCTAACCTACAGCCTGAATCTACCATTTTTCTTCCACTACCAGGTTTCCATTCCATGACTTCTCTGTATAATATTATGACCCAAGAAACTGTATTTTGTGACATGAATGCCTTCCTAGCAATTGTTATATATGACCGATATAAGATTTTATGAAAAATTTGAATTATTTGTTTTTATGACCATAGCTTCTTCCCGGAATTACTAGAAATACAAAAATGCTATTAAATATTAGTATGATTTCCGATAAGTTTCGACTTTCTCAATTTTAATTTAAAATGGTGTAGTTTAGAGATTTTATATCTATTACTATAGAAGTAGTAAATAGCAACATAAGTATGTGTACATTTCTGCATACTGTACTTTACAGCATACCCATACAAATGCAATTAAAAATAATTTAAATAATGCTCATTTTTATTGTAATGATCATATTGAAAATATTCTCTTAAGAGTCGTAATTAGAAAACATATATATATGAAAAAAGAGTATCTACCAAATAGTAGTAGCGATTAGATAAATTAATAAATGAAAAAAATAAAATTCTAAGCAGTAACAAGTATACGATGTGTACGTAGTTGTGATACCCTCAATCAAGTTGATAATAAGAAGTACATAAAGTGAAAAAAATAATTCTTAGTTTATTTTAAACAAATTTAAAAATTTTAAATTTTTAAAGAATTTTTTAATGTATTAATTATAATGCTAATAACTTTAAATTAGATTAAAAAAATAATGTAATTATTAAATAGATTACTAAGATTTCATAAAACAACGGCGACATTTAAAATTTTGCAAATGTATTCTCAAACTAACAATACCGCCTCTAATAAGAGTACGTGAGAGTAATTATTTATAAATTTTTTTTTGTTATTTAATTTCTCAAGTGGACTCATACAATGCAATCATTCAGATAGTATATAAATTCAAAACATGTAATATTTTCAGTTTATTAAATTTATCCACAAGCACAACAACTAAAAGGCGGCAATGAGGCGGGAGAAAATATCACTTTTAAGTGTTTTTGTGATCGTATGCTTAACATGGCAAATTACCCAAGTAAATTCAGCCAATATTTTGGGCCTTTTTACCAGCCACAGTCCCTCACATTTAATTGTTCACATGTCACTGATCAAAGTTTTGGCAGAAAGCGGTCATAATGTAACCGTTGTGGCCTCACAAGTTCCCAAAGTCAATCATGAAAAAATTAATCTAATTATCATACCACCAACAGAGGAACAAGAACAAATGCTTAACAAAGAAGTCTCAGGAATGGCTCTAAAGAAGAATAATATTATTAATACCATTGGTAATTTTTTTGGTTCATTAAAACTACTAATAGACATGCAGGCAGATGTATTGAAAGATCCCCGTTTTACGGCTTTGTACGATAATACGGATACAAAATTTGATTTAGTTGTAATGGGTTATTTTATGAACTCTTTTCAATTTGGTGTAGCGGCTAAATTTAAAGCACCTCTTGTAGTTAGCTGGAGTGCATCTTCTATGTTATTTAGTGACCTTTGGGTGGGAAATCCCAGTGAAGTGTCTTATGTGCCAGATATGAATATGGGCATTAAAATCGGTGAAAGAATGACTTTTTTACAACGTCTTCAGAATTTCTTATCACATATAATGTTTAGAATACTAAAGAATTTGCTTGATTTTCGTATGCGTTATTTTTACAAGTAAGTTGAATTGTGATCTTTGCCAGCTTAATCCATAAATTGCTACAATTGTTTTTTTTTTTTTTTTTATTTTTCTTTTCCTTAGCAATCTCTTTCCCAATGATGGTTCCTTTCCCAGTTTAAGTGACATGGAAAAGAATATATCACTGGTATTTTGTAATGGACACTTTAGCGAAGGTCCCATTAGACCAAATGTACCAGCCATTATAGAAATTGGTGGTATACAAGTCAAAGATAAGCCAAATCCATTACCAGAGGTAAGACATTTAAAAAGAAGCCCAATATTAAAAGTGTTAAGAAAATACCGAAAATGTAATATTATTTATCTTTTAGGACATTGCTAAATTTCTTGATAGTGCCAATGAAACTGGTGCCATACTTTTCAGTTTGGGTTCTAATCTTAAAGGATCCAGTATTAAACCGGAAACTGCAACATATATTTTTAATGTTTTATCAAATTTAAAACAAAAAGTTGTATGGAAATGGGAAGATTTAAAAAACACTCCTGGCAAATCTCCTAATATACTGTACAAAAAATGGATGCCACAAGATGATATTTTGGCTCATCCCAATATCAAGTTGTTCATAACACATGCCGGTAAAGGAGGTGTAGCTGAGGCTCAATATCATGGGGTCCCTATGGTGGCCTTACCTATTTTTGCCGATCAACATACTAATGCTATGAAAGTATTTGCCTCTGGTTATGGACAATATTTAGAATTGTTAACATTAACTGAAGAATCATTTAAATCGGCTGTCCTGGAAGTCCTAAGTAATCCACAGTACAAAATAAATGTACAACATTTCTCTAAACTTTATCGTGATCGCCCTATAACAGCGCGAGAAAGTGTTGCGTTTTGGACTGACTATGTATTACGTCATCATGGAGCTGCTCATATGCAAAGTCCCCTAGTGCATATGAATTTAATAGAAATCTTAAATTTGGATGTATACTTATTTATATTAACTGCACTCTATGTAATTTATAAAATAGTTAAGTTTGTTATTCTATATGTTGGTTCCAAAGTTTGTAAAAAGGTCAAGAAAAATACAAAACTTAAAACACAATAAAATTTATAAATAAAATAGAAAACATTTAATTACAATTTTCACTTAATATTTAAATTGAACAGGTGTGGTCCATCGTTGTAAAAAATGATCACCAAATTTGTCGCCAGACAAAAACTTTTAGTTTAAGATTTTTTTAAGAAAATTGGCATAATGTCTCAATAACTGTTGACCGTATTAAAAAATAATGTAAGAAAATCTTCTTCGATATACAGTGCAACCGCCATCATTTAACAAATCACGAATTATTAAGAAAACTTGAGTCAATTAAAAAATGGGATTTATTACTATAGTGTATCGGAATCTCGGGTATGTAATTTTGAAAAATTGCCAAAAATTCATTCATATGACAGAAAAGAAATTTTATATATTAATACATGTGTATGTTATCTCTTTTAATTTAAGAGATATTCGAGTTGAAAGTTTTCCTCATTTCTATTTCTTTTTTAATTTGGAACTTTAAAAATTTAATTTTTTTTTTCTTTTTTACCAAATTGCTACCTTTTTCACTTTGTTTTTATGTTGTCGTATTATGTGTTTGTGCTGATGTAAGTAACGCACAGAAAAAATTAACGGACCCTACCTTAAAGTATACCGTTCGATTCAGAATCACTTTCTGAGTTGATTTAACGATGTTCGTCCGAGTGGTGGGCTTTCTGTCCGTCCCTGTAAACCTTGTGAATGGCGCAAATTATTATTTTGACACAAAAGCAAAACCTATTGAAATTGGTTATGATCACCCATTATTTCACTTAGCCCCCATACAAATGTCCTCCCGGAATTGAGTTTTAACACTCATAATTACCTTAAAAATAGAAATATTTTAATGAAATTTAAATAAGTTTTATGTAATCACAAATCCGTATGCAAATTTCGTGAAGATTAGTCCATAGTATAATATAATAGTACAGAATTATAAAAAAAAAACGTTTTGGAACAACTATGTGTATACACATAAACGTATAACTTCAAAGAAGTTCGCCGTATAAAAATATCGGGATTTTTGCCGATATTAGATTTGGTTCTAGTTCGGTTTTAAAAAATCGATTCAATTTCCAATTCATTTACGTTTAAAAAAGAAAAATCTTTATTTAAAATTCTAAAATGATTCTTAAAGCATTTTAACTTTTGTTTTTTTAATTTAACTATTATTAGGCCATCGAACTTCACTTGCTAAATTTTAAACAAAAATACATAATTCACGAAGAATATAATTAAAGTTAATAAACACTTATATTTAATACATTAATACTAGGTACAAGTTCAAGATCACTTTAAACCAAAATTGCACATTTATTAAATTCAATTGTAGATCAAATGTTTAAGGCTATCATATAAAACTGTCATAATAAAGATCATTTGCAAATATTATGGTATTAGTGAAAGCAACTTCAGAAAAAATAAAATTAATAATAAAATATTTCACAATTTCTTGGGATTAAATGCTTTTTGTTATATATTATTACATTAAAGAGGTCGAAAATGGTCCCTTATTAATTTTTTGTTAAAATAGTGAAATTTTATTGAGATATCACTAACGGTTCAAAACTAAGTAATAATTTTTGTGAGCTTTCAAGAATTAGGTCGATTTTGAAATAATGAGTATCATGTAGTAGAATATAATTAATAAATTTGTATATATCACATAGATGTTTAAAGAAACCCAATTTTTAAAACTCTTAATAATATTAACTTGTTGATTTTTACCAATCGACTTAATTCATCTAAATCCTGCTGTTTTCTAAATTAGGTTCATTTACTTTGACTTGTAGTAAAATTGTCTTTGTTGTAAACCAACGGTTCTCAAATGAGGGACCGCGCCCCACAAGGAGTCCGTAAGGTCATGCGTTGGGGTCGCGAAAGGATCCTGAATTTTTTTTTTTTAAACAATGTTTTTGATGAAAATATTTCGTAGATGAAGGTGGAGATAAAAAATATTTATAGAAAGCCTTTAGGACGTTTTCGTAATTAGATTTTTTTAAATTAATGTATAAATTTGTTTCAATTTTATTCCGCATATATTAATAACATGTGGAACAAAATAGTTAACATTTTCTAGATGGGTGCGACTTCCCTTATTCGCAGAGAAGTTTCCGAACCATAAAAATACTTTATAATTCAAAAATCCTTTCAATACGAATGTCAAAAAAATACCAGATTTATGTTAAGAAAAATCTACAAACATTATTTATTTTTTTATTTTTGGTGAATACGGCTGTTAAAATGTAACTCATGTCCCAAATTTTTAATCTGAATCAGCAGATTTAAAAGCATTTTAGTTGAAATATAACAATGCTTTTCCGCTTGTTGGCATCGAATTCCTAAAAGTATTTTTATCAACATTCAAAGTAACGATATTTTGAAAAAAAAAGTTTCTTAATATTAAAAGTTTCATAAAACAAAAACAATGTCGCATTTATTAATGTAACTTTTTATCTTTTAAAATAGTTAAAGTTGCGATGGGTCGCGCTACCAACGCAATGTTGAAAGTGGGTCGCGAAATAAGACCTTGTGAGAACCCCTGTTGTATATATTTACTTGAAATCTAAACCCTAACCTTCCCTAAATAGTGAAACAAATATTTTCTCCAGTCACCCTTATTGTTAAAAATATAAAATAAAATAAAAATAGATCATAGATTAACAATGACAAGTGGACGAATTTGTGCCGGGAAAAAGGTTTTTCTTATCAGTGTTTGGAAAGTGTAATATAAATATATTTTTGAAAAATGTAAAACAGTTTTATTTGTGGTATCAGATAAAAAGTTGAAATTCATTTATTTTTACGGGTCCAAAATTAAAGAAAGCAAACAAATAAAACTCAAATGTATGAACGATAAGATAACTGATTAAGCACCTTTCAAATTTCTATTGTTTTATAATAATCGGTTCAAATAATTAGTTTATCATTACGTTGGCAACATTTACATATGCACGTTATAGCGTAATTAGCATAGCATAATTATAAACGCACATCTACAAAAACAACAATTCCTTGTATTTTATTAGTGTAAAACTACTGCACACAATGTCAAAATGCTATGAACAGAAAATTAGAGAAAAAAGTTGAGGAAGAATAAAATACTCACAAAATATTTTTCATGGGAATACAAAAACAATTTGACAGTAACGCAAGTTATATCAATTGTAAAACAGCTGTTCTTACTAATTATAATATTACAGGATACACTAAACCAGTATAATCTTCGGTCCAGCTGATTATGTTCGGAGATCTTTCAACAAACAAAATATTATACAATGTATTATAATATTTATCGAGCCTCGTAACCGACTACATTTTCGAAATTCGTGTTTTGATAAAAATCTATAACTTGGAATCATTTGTCATCTGTCAAAATTTCATCGACGTATCATAGCATAATTATAAAGTAAACTTTATACTTTCTAATTATACTATGCGACGTATCAAGTGTAATTTCATATCGTAAGTACCATTTTTTATACATGAAACTATGTTTTAAGTTAAACATTTTAAGCTTTCTTTAATATTATTAACAATTATACATAATATATACATTAATAACATTTTGCTTTCATTTGGTTAATAAAAAACAAATTTCTAAGTTTTTCTGTTTTTATGTATAAATTAACGTCTTTTTCAACTCTAATAAGAGAACTTTACTTATTTATTGTTAATAAATAAAAACCTAAAAATGTTTGCAAAATGTTGTTCGCGTAATTTTTCGAATATTTTTTTTTTATTTGAGAATAAATTTGGTTTTTGTTCTCTCAGAAAAAGTTACTGGATAAATCTTGCTGAAAAGTACGCGAACACAGCTTAGAGTTTTTATTACTAAAGAAAGTTTATTAATCTCGTGAACCATTTTGAAAATACATTATTTTAAATAAGAAAATTCCAAATGGTCTCCGTCTAATAAAGCCTTCTCAAAAGATCAAACCGTATATAGGGTGCACAATGTACACATACATTTACAATTGTTATTTTATTGATAATTTTCCCACAAAATATGTTGGTCATTTGCCACTAAAAATACAAATAAACCCCACGTTAGTAATAGAAATAGTTTTAGTTGATTTTCAATAGTCGTAACGAAACGACAACCTTCGCAATGACTCGGAAAGGTTTAACCGTCTTTAGCGTTCTTTTAACAGTTTGCTTAACATGGCAAGTGGCGCAAGTGAATGGAGCAAATATTTTGGGTCTTTTCACCAGCCACAGTCCATCACATTTAATTATACACATGTCGTTGGTTAAAGTTTTGGCTGAAAAGGGGCATAATGTAACCGTAGTGTGTTCTCATGTACCCAAAGTTAAACATGATAAAATAAATATGATAATTATACCGCCCACGCCAGAAGAAGAGGCATTGGTTGCTAAAGCTATGGAAGGAATGGCTACAAAGAAGACTACTTTCCTCACAACCGTTGGAAACTTTTTTGGTTCTTTGCAACCAATGATTGATATGCAGGCTAATATGTTAAAGGATCCAAGATTTACAGTGCTTTACGAAAATCCAGATACAAAATTTGATTTGGTTATTATGGGTTATTTCATGAATACTTTTGGTCTTGGTGTGGGAGCTAAATTTAAGGCACCAATTGCAATTAGCTGGATGGGACCTCCAATGGTATTGAGTGATATTTTGGTAGGTAATCCCAATGAAATTTCTTATGTACCCGATATGAATATAGCTGTAAAAGTTGGAGAAAAGATGACATTTTTACAACGTCTTCAGAATTTGTTTATGAATATGTTCTATAGATTGGTAAAACTATTGTTAGATATACGGATGCGAAAATTTTACAGGTATATGAGATAAAATTGAGCTTAAATCTGAAATTTGCATTTATTTACTTTTTTTATTTTACAGTGAACTTTTTCCCACTGATGGTTCTTTTCCCAGTTTAAGAGATATGGAGAAAAATATTTCTGTAATATTTTGCAACAGTCACTTCTCCGAAGGACCTATCAGACCTAATGTACCAGCAGTTATAGAAATTGGTGGTATTCAGATTAAGGATACTCCCGATCCGTTACCAGAGGTATGTATCTATATCTAGTAGGGGTTCACACAAAGCAATCTTTGTTTTCTTCTTTACCAGAGGAAAAGATAATGTAAACATTTACAGCCATAGAAAACAACTAGAAATTCAACTCTTTTAACTCGCTCAGAAACAAACAATAACTCTTTTCACAAATATAAAGAGAGTTATTTTTTTAAGGGTCTTTGTATCTATCTGTGTTTGTTTACATTTTTATGCCCTACACCACCATAGGTAGTAGGGGTATTATGTGTTTGTGCTAATATTGTAACGCAGAGAAAAAATTTTCCTACACCCACTTTAAAATATACCGTTCGACTCAGAGTCACTTTTTGAATCGATTTAACCATGTCCGTCCATCTGGACATGGTTAAATCGCTTTGGTTAAATCGCAAAATAAAAGTCGCAATTTTAGAGATAATTTAATGAAATTTGGTTTGGTATGTTTTTTTGGCACAAGGACGAAGCCTATTGATTTTGGTAATGATCGGTTCATTATTTCGCCTAGCCCCCATACAAATGTTCTCCTGGAAAAGAGTTTTAGCACTCAAAAATACCTTGAAAATATTTTAATGAAATTTAACTTTAATATGAACTCCTCTTTCGAAAATCATTTTAACATGTATAAATCTCATAAAAATGTTAATATTAATTTATTATTCGACACATATAACATTTACAGTATGTCAAGGAAATGTTTTTACATTAAAAGGAAGCAAGATATTTTCAAAGTCTGGCTTTAAAAAAGTACATCATTTTTAGCAAAAGTAATATTTTTTTAATAAGAATTTGTTAGTTAATATATTTATTATATAATGCAAAAAACCTAATATTAAATGATTTAAACTATTAAAAATAGAGCAAAAACTAAAAAAACACAAAAATGTTTTTACATTTATAAAACTGCTGAAGAAAATTGCGAAAATTCTGGAATTGAAATCCAATATGGTAACAGCTTTTATATATAACAACTTGTGGAAAGTTTTCATCAAAAAAAATTTGTCAATTAGAATGTGGTTTATTCCACCGATAGTGCGGTTTTTAGTTCATTGTGATTCTATAGTACCTCTTAGCCACTTTTTCACATTATGCGAAAAAAAAAAATTACGTGGGATTAAAGTCTGTACAAGTATATTCAACACTTATTGCAAATAAATATTGCCTTTATTCATAATTGCTTGGAGTTATTTAATATATTTTTATCAAACGAGCTTTCAAATCATTGAAATGTTTTCGTACTTCAATTATATTTCATAAAAATTCCGAACTTATTATTCTGAACGAAATAGAATAATATTGACCTGAAGTTAATATTATCTTAAAAATACAAAAGAATAAATGTATATTGTTTTTATTTTCTAAATAGTTTTTAAAAGTTTTTGAAGGTTTTCAGTGTACCCGGACTGGGTTCAATTATACTACAACATAATATTAATATTCTCACACAACCTATAATTCGCATCTCTGCTTTTTAAGCTTGTCAATATAAATCATAGGGAATGATAATAATTTTGCAGCATTTGGTTCCAAAAAAGTATTTATTTCTCACGTAGATTTTAACCTGTATTGAAAAATAAACTGGAAGTACCCTTTCTAGAGTACACAGTGTGGCAAAACTGCAATCGGCTGGTTGCATTTGCATGGAAACACGCAGATGTGGGTGTGAAGCTAAGAGGCTTAAAATAGGATACCTTTGACATGTAACATTTCTAATCACCCGCCAAAATTTTGTTTCACGTACGATTTTAAATATGTTCATATATATTCTTGTTTTCGAGTTCTTTGCTTTTGAAATTTTAAGTACCTTAATTTTAAAGTTCTTGGTCCAGATTTTTAACTGACTGAATTAATGCCTACAATCTTTTGCTCTAAATTTAAATTTTCTTTAAAATAATACACAAAATTTAGACTTCTCTGAAAGTTATATTCACAGAGATGATTTTAAAATAGAAAACAATACCAATAACCTATACCGGCAAGGTACATATCTTCCTGAATTTCACCCACAAGTTTTAACTTTAGTCTATTTTCTAAAATTCTTAAGTACGAATGTGCAAATGGAATGTAGATTATGAATTTATAATATGTTGTTAAAGGTTTTCAATCAAAATCTATGGTACTTCGAAGAAATTTTGATTTTATAGTTGTGGAATGTGAACAAGCATATCATTTTATGAAAGTCGGCTCCATAAAGAACACTACGATGTTCTTGTTGCTTTTTTGATTTCAAAAATCAAAAATAACAGTTATTTTCCTTCTCTGGTATAAATATGTCTTTCCATTAAGAAATATACAACAAAATAAAATATAACAATAAAAATTTGAATATAATAAAACATTTGCCAATATGTAAAATAAAGTTAAAATAATATTTTTTTTTCATATTTTTAATGAAGATCGGTCCATAATTGACATATCTCCCATATAAGACCCAATTTCGGGGAATCACCAAAAAGTGCAATAAATACATATGAATCTTAATACAAATAAGCTTTCCATAATTTGCTCTCCGAATTTTTAGTGCACAGGCAATAATGTAGGGTTCTTACAATATCTTGCTTCGCAACCCCTTACAACTATAAAAAATCAGATAAAATGTTATATTAAATAAAATAATTGAAAAAAAAATATATTATAATTTAGACTCTTCATGAGATCTATTTAAGAGCATTTTCGGATATAGCTATTTAAATCAATCCCTACGTCCACAAAAAATCATTCTTTGTTTTAGTGGAACCAAAATAATTGTACCTAAAAAAAATTTATGACAAGAAAAATATTAACGAAACGAATAAGCAAACTTTGGTTCACAATAAGCCCAAACTTTTGGTTCACATTTGGATTTCGAAGTTTAAGTTTTTATACTGGGAATTTTAAAAGTCGCACTCTTACGGCAAATTGTTAACAATTTTACTTATCTATGATTAAAAATGTTTAAGGCATTGAAGCCAAATGAAAAAATTATAAAAAGTTATAGAACACCATTGCACTTTGTAAAATCATAACACAAAATTTAGACTTCTCTGAAAGTTATATTCACAATACCAATAACCTATACGCAGGTAATTATCTTCCTGAATTTCACCCAACAAGTTTAACTCTTAGTTATGTCTAAAAGTCTTAAGTACTGAATGTGCCAAATGAAATGTAGCTTATAATTATATATGTTTTAAAGGTTTTCAATCAAAAATCTTATGATACTCGAAAAATTTTGATTTTATAGTTGTAAAATGTGAACAAGCATTCATTTTATGAAAGTCGGCTCCGAATAAAGAACACAACGATTGTTCTTGTGCTTTTTTGTATTAAAAATCAAAAAGAAAGTTATTTCCTTCTCTGTTATAAATATGCTTTCCCATAAAAAAAAAAAAAAAAAAAAAAAAAAAAAATCGAAATTATTAATTACAATTTATATATTTAATAAAAAAAAATTGTGTTTTAACAATATTTTAAAATATCTCCGCGGACCCCCATTTGAGAACCGTTGGGTGTAGGGTATCATATAGTGGGTTGACCAACACCTTCTCTCGTTCATTTCGATCTTTGTTTTGCTTCAAATGAACCAAAAAATGGTGAGAAAACAATATCTTTGTTTGTTTTAATCGTTGCATTTGTTGTAGAATTCTCTACCTTAAGGATAAGTGATATAAACAAGGTTAAAAACAACCGTAAAAATTTATATTGCTCGACCCTACTTATAAAGAATTACAATTTTTCAAGAAAAAATAATATTTTTTTTTTTTGGATTTATTCATAAATTAGAAGATTATTAATTACTTTTTCTCACACCAAATTTTAATTTAACTTTCACTTTTTACTTTTTGAAGCAGTGAAACTGTTCTTTTGATTGATTATGATGGATAATCTATCATATCACTCCGGTCGTCATAAATCAAAGTTTAAAATTAAAGTAACTTTTTCAGTGTAAAATTGAGCTGCGTTTATCCAACCTCGTTTACGCTGCTTTAGCCACACAAGCGCAAATGTATAATAGGGTCCCTGCAGTCAATGGTGGCAGTTTGGTACAAGTTACCTAACATTAGGGCCCACTAAGGGAATGTCAGATTTTGGAGAGGAAAGAAGACTACATTCGGCTTAAGATTACAAAATACATCTATTCAAATAAACTAATTTATTCTGTTAACATATTATTACAATTTAATTTCACATAAAAATATCATAAACCTATACAATGAATAACAAAACGATTGAATTGGCTTTTTCAAACTCCTAACCACTAGTCACTTTGCAATATGATGACTTTATCATTTGATCTCAGACATATTTCTCAAACGTATGTCAAATGTGGATAGAGGTTTGAATTTCGAATTTAAATATAAATTGAGATTCATTTGAGAAAAAATCGTTGAGAAAAAATCGTTGAATATATTTTCTCATATTGATATCAAATTATTCATAAATGTTAAAACAAGTTAACAAAAAATTGTAAAAATGTTTTTTCTCAATTTGATTTCAAATAAATATTTGTAACCAAAATAAAAAAACAATAAGTATAATCTAAATAAAATTATTAATTTTAAATAAATATTTACAAGAACTTTAAGTAGCCGATATTTGAAAATAATTTTTGAGATATTTTTCCTTAAAGAGGGATCTAAAATTTTCGGTTTTTGTAAATAAGTATATATATTTTATATATTCTTAGTTAATTCTTTTAAACAAAAATATTTAAATTAAAATATTTAAAATATTATTTTTCAAAGCTAGAAATTAATAGGTGAATTAACAAATAAAGTAATAAATAAAATTTAAAATCAAGTAATTTTGTTTATGTTCCACATTTACAGTCATATTCTATTACTTTCAAGTTAATTTCAAATCAAATCATTCCCAATTTGATATCACACCTTTGTGTTCGCTGGGTATGTATGTGAAGCAGCAGCAAAAACGAGATTGTATGAAAGCAACTTCATTTCACGATGGTATTAATAAAAACATTAAGAGCTAAATGGTATACTAGCTAGTATGTACACAAAACATAAATTAAGAACTTTTTTATACTATATCTGAAAAAACTTCAATTTAACTTATAACTTCGTAACAACAATTATTAGCAAAATGTTTTTTATAGCAGTTAAAGCCAATTTGACGTCGTTATAAATAATTTTCTTCATTTCTTAATGCCTCTAATTTATTGTTCATAATTCAAGAGAGAATAACTTTAATTTAATAAACGTTTATTAGTCAAACTAAACTTTTCGATGCTTTTTTATTTATTTACATAATTATTAACTAATATAATACTTCTTTTGTTAATTTATTTTAGGATATTGCTAAATTCCTCGACAGTGCCAATAAAACAGGTGCAATACTCTTCAGTTTGGGTTCAAACCTTAAAGGAACTAGCATTAAATCCGAAACAACCCAACACATATTCAATGTCCTATCAAAACTGAAGCAAAAAGTTATTTGGAAATGGGAAGATTTAAACAAAACTCCTGGCAAATCTGCAAATATTTTATACAAGAAATGGATGCCTCAGGATGATATTTTGGCACATCCCAACATCAAACTATTTATTACACATGCCGGTAAAGGAGGTGTAGCAGAGGCTCAATATCATGGAGTTCCAATGGTAGCATTACCCGTTTTTGCCGATCAACATGGAAACGCTAAAAAAATGGTTGCTGCTGGTTACGGTAAAGAATTAGAATTGATGACATTAACTGAGGAAACTTTCAAGGCTGCTATTGTGGAGGTGCTTAATAATCCGCAATACAAACAAAATGTACAAACATTTTCAAAACTTTATCGTGATCGTCCATTAACAGCTAGAGAAACTGTTGCATTTTGGGCGGAATATGTTATACGCCATCATGGAGCAGCCCATATGCAAAGTCCTTTGGTGCACATGCATACTATAGAGAGTTTAAATTTAGATGTGTATTTGTTAATTATTATGGTTTTATATATAATTTATAGACTTGTTAAATTAATGGTAATGTTTGTAGTTTGTAAAATATGTAAAAAGTGTAATACTAAAAAGGCCAAGAAAAGCAAAAAAATAAAGTCACAATAGTAATAAGTAGTTATTTACTACAATGAACTAATTTTAATAATATTAAAATTTTATAAAATATATTATAAAAAAAATATCATTTGTACTTTGGTTTTCTATATTCAATTTTAAATTTTGCTTAACGGAGCACAGTGGGTTCAAAAAAGAAAACACCGTAAATATATGTTTATTATGGACAATTTAATACGTATGTAACAAAAATTAAAAAAATTCACTCGGAATTTTGAAGAAAAGAAATGAAACTATATATGGCTTTATGTGCATTTAATGCCTTTATAAAATACTTACATGCACACAAATCACTTCAAAATTTACTTCAGATATTAGTATGCGGTAGAGGCTTAAGATGTTGTTGGCTGGAATATATAGTTGATGCACGAACGACGCTACAGTAGGCCACAAGGTTTAAAAAATTATCGGGGCCTATAACATTTGTATATATGAAACCATATCTCTTTAGTTATTTCAAAGTTTCAGACTTATTACCATTTCTTTTGCATTTGGCCCCACTGTGTGTTGTATTCGTTTCACACATAGTAAATGCAATGCAGCACATTTCATCGTCACGGGAAGCAAATTCCTGTCGCAAAAATAAGACGGCAGCTCTGCTAAAAATGTCGCCGACATAATAAGGAAATTTATGAAAAAAAAATATTAAAATGTCAAGAATATAATAAATTCACGAAAAGTTTTACATTAAATTCATCAATGCTTGACCAAAATCGGCGGCTGTAATTGAGTCATGTTTAAGCCGCAATTTTATTGGCGGCGGCGGCTCGATTAACCCGACTTACAGCCGATCGGCGAATAAATTCAATGTAAATACAACACTGTGAATTATTTTCGGAATAAACATAGCAGATCTGGCAATTCTCTCAATATTTGACAATATTGCAACGCTTTCTTATTAGAAAAATTGATTTTATTAAAACTTATTTAATTATTGTAAATTGTCTATACTTTATAATTTATCTTAATAGTAATGTATTTTAAAATACCTTTGCTATATGATGTAATTCAAATTACTTAAAAGTTTAAAGTGAGAAATAACTAAGAAAAATCACTACATGTTATTGAGGACAACTATGAAAAATCACTACATTTTATTGCAAAATCGCTGATTTAGTATTACTGCATGCCGCTAAAAACAACTGTCAAAAAGCAAAACACAACATTCTCGTTGTAAACAAAACGTTTTAGAGTATTTCCAAAGGTATAATATTAATTTATTCTATAAATTGTGAAATTTTATCAAATTACAATGTCGGAAAATAAACAAAAGGTAAGCATAAACAATTCTAAATATTATGCATTCAACTGTATTCTGTATTAATACTGTTCACTAAGGGTGGCGGCAACAATGATGGCAAAGAAAAACGTCGTAAAGAATCTATTTTGGATCTGTCCAAATATTTAGAAAAACAAATACGTGTTAAATTTGCCGGTGGTCGAGAAGCGTCTGGCATACTCAAAGGTTATGATGCACTACTTAACTTAGTATTAGACAACACCATTGAGTACTTAAGAGATCCCGATGAACCCTTCAAGCCATCAGAGGAGACTAGAAATTTGGGTCTGGTGGTGTGTCGAGGTACAGCCCTAGTACTGATATGTCCTCAAGATGGAGTTGAAGCTATACCAAACCCGTTTATAACACAATAATTGTGTTTATACTTTTCTTTTGTTAACATTTAAGAACAATTTTGGCATTTTTATTTTAAATAAAAAGTTAATAAATAATTATTTTAATAGAACGTAATAAAAACGAGTTATATGATGTATGTAACATTTCTTAAAAACAAGAATTTAAAATACTTTTATAAATAATAAATGAAATGTAAAATATATGTGTATGATTATTGAAATGAATATAACGAAAATATGTATGAATTATTTATGCATACATATGTATATATATATGTATATACCTAGTGAACGTTACTAATCTAAACCAAATTCATTGCGAATCCATGGATATTGGGCGGGACACTCTTTACAAGTGTAAAAATAACGATCCTGTTGTAGAACTCTACTCCTTAATTTGCATGTATTCGAAATGGTGCAGACCATCTCATATTTTTCCAATGGTTTTGGTTTACAACCCCAGGCGCTAAATTGATGTATTTCACTATTTGATGTTGGCTGTCGCATCCATTGTATGGCCTGTTGGTGTGTGACAAAGTAAACATCAGGCAGTTTTTGTAAATCATCCAAGAATTTCTGTAAAATAAATTCAAAAATATTCTCATATAATCTTATGTTATAAATATTACAAAAGGAAATGACTAAAGTGATTAGGGTGTTTTAATTAGAAGAAGAATTAAATTTCTTTTCAAAAGTTGTAATTTACATATTTTTAAAATACATATTAACATTTATCAGAAAAAGAAAAAATATGGCAACTCTATAGCTTTAAATGTGAGAAACCGATTTTTTTTAAACTTTTGTTGTATAAAATATATCAAAATATATATTTTTTTTCAATGAATTTGACATTTTTGGAAGTCATATAAAAATTTAATAAAAAAAATTGTTTAACACTTTTTTCTTAAAAATATCTTCAAAGACGTTTCTTAAAGAGTCCATCTTTATTATTTTTTACAATTTCCTTTTAGGATACCGATAGAGCTTCCTATATATACTATAGACAAAATTTCAGAGAGGTCAAATTTTAAAAATTTAAAATGGTTAATTGTTAAATCAAGTGTGTGTTTGTGACATAATTACTTTAAAAATAATAAAACTGGATGTTTTAATAGAAGAAATATTATGGAAAAGAATTTCTAAAATAACGGCAAATTTACTTTTTTCACTTTTCAGATGCTATTTAACTCAAAAGCATTCAGTTAGTTTATGATAAAAAATTTAATTATTATATTTTTGCAATCCACTTTATGCTGATAAATACAATCTACATAATATTAAAAAGTATCAATACATTTTAACTTACCAAAAACGCATTTAGATAATCGGCTTTTTTAAACCAAGTAGCATGGAAATATAAACCCAATGGTGCACGATTTGAGAGATAATGACGTTTGAAATTATGCGTTAACATACGATATATATCATCACCAGTTAAATGAGGAGGACAACTATCTATCATTGTACATGTAAAGTCTCCAGCTTCTAATTGATTGATCACCATTTCCCAGATACCAGGGTAACTACGTGATGGGCAATTCTGTTGACTACCTGTGCAAGCGTGAGGCATTTTGTAGTCCAGGGTGTAGGGCCATGAGGGAGGATTGCTAAATGGAGCAACCATAGAGGCATCGTATACAAAACCAAATTCTTTCATCATCAAAAATTGACGATTCCATCCAACTCGTAAGAAAGGAACACGCATGCCTCTTATTTCTTCCATACGAACACTGGCGAAACGATTCAAAATATTAGCCTGCCCCACCATTTCATCAAACCAATCCTCAATTGTGGCATTATGGGACCACCACATTTCAGGGCCGCGATGACTTTAATTAAAAACATTATTACATACATATATGTATATAGAGTTAATTCAATATTGTTGATACTTACGTTACTGAATGTACAGCGATTTCGTGCCCATCATTCCATAATTTCTGTACATATTGATAATTTGTAAAAGGATGAGAAACAAAGAATGTAGCTTTTATAGGACAACCATTGGGATTACGTTTATGGCCTCTAAACAATACTTGTGAAAATAATTCCCAATTTTCAAAATTAATTGCATCATCAAAACTCAACAAAATCATTTGTGGTACCGACTGAGGTTCCATACGACCCGGTATTTGTGTACCATCCTTAGAACAATAACAGTCAGGTAATTTACATTTTCGTGGATCACATGACGCAGCAGCATTTGGATCATTATCGGCATCACACCAGCCTTCATCCGACTCATCAGGACAGTCAACAGAACCATCGCAAAAGTATTCGTTTGGTAAACAAGTACCATCTGCACAACCCCAATGATTCTCCTCCTCACATTCAGCCTCATCTAAAAGAGGTTTTGGCGCAGGAGTCTCTGTAGTAACATAAAAAGCCATTATTAAATTTACTTTAACAATAATTCTTTTAAACGTACCAGCCGTTATATCGCAGTTGTCGACGTTTTGTTTAAAATCGCATATTTGTCGTACGACATCAAAAAGTAGACCCTCTGAACATTTAAAGTTAAACACTTCTCCCTCTAAGCACAAATAATATTTTGAACATTCGGAACTAGTCCATATTTTATGAATTGGTCTATTCGGATCTCTATAGAAGCGTAAATCTTCTAGACATTCTATGCTATTAGTTAAACTCCGTTGTGTATGATTTTGACCACCTAAATGTTTGGATAAATACATATGTATGTGTATGAGTAAGTAAATTGTGAATTTCATCGAATTAATTAACATTGATTTTTTGTTTCGCAACATTAATAAGATCATTACAAATGAATATCATAGTGCCTAACATCATTTAAGAAATGATTTAAACCATAACTTTATGCTTCGTTTAGCAAAATACATATTCCATACGAGTACACAGCAAATAAACAAAATGTAATCATTTGCAAATACCGCATTCGACTACCAATGGTGAAATAATGCATGTAGATTAGTATGATTGCGTTTATATGTTGGAGAAGATATGGTCTCTAATTGAGACTCTCGATATAACCGATTAAAAATTTAAATGCAAGACATGTTCAGTGCAGTGTTGCTAGTGAATATTTTTAAAAATTCATACACTTGATGAAAAAATTCCGATTTATTTCATCCCCGTTTCTGAAAATAAATCCCTAATTTGAGGATAAATCCTCTAATCTAACAACACTCGTTGAGGCTAATCCAATATTTAACATAAATTGTGTAACAACTATATAAAATATTTTCTAACATCTTCACTTTAATCGAAATATATATATTTACTTATCATTAATCACAACTGATATTTACCGAATTTTGTTTAACGCAGTTTTATCTTACAAAATATTTACAAGATGTATCAACTGTGAACATTATTTTCCAAAACTGGTTGTCACTAAAATTTCGTAGTCATATAAAAAAAATTCCAAATTCCAGCTGTGTAGGAGGTCAGTTTCTTATTTTATATATACGAGAGTACACCTGTGGCGCTCGCTGCCCATTAAAAATTTGAATTAAAATAGTAAAAAATTCTAACTTGTAATAACAAAATTTATTTCATTACAACTGATCCACTTTGTTTTTATAAAAAAATAACAACAATTAGACAATGTTTTGAATGAGAGAGTTGTATATACATGTGATAATATACAGTTAAATAAATTGACACGTTCATTTGTTTATTTTGTTTATGCCAAGAAGAGAAAATAATCGTTATTCCTTTTTTTTTTTTTTTTTTTTTTTTTGATTTTTATTAAAAATTATTAATCAAAAATTTGATTTTTATTTTAATGATTATTTTTGATTATTAGTTTTTTTGCTCACAATAAAAAACTTAACATGAAAAATGAAACTATTACGCAATTTTTAATAAAAAAGATTTTTCATCGTATATTAGATTTACATATTTAAAAAAGGCAAGTGATATCTTTTTCACCAAAAATAAATTTTTTACTAAAAATCAAATATTTTCTTAAAAATAAATTTTTGTATTAAAAATAAAATTAATTGCAATTTCATTTCTCATGTTAATTTTCATATTGTCAGCAAAAAAATTAAAAACCAAAAATGATCATTAAAAGTTGAACCAAAAAAATCAAAAATAATGATTATGAGTTGAGTTTTATTTTAAAATTTATAATCTTTACAGTCCCTGGTTTATGCAAATATATTCATGTGAGTTGTGGTATATGTATTAGTAGTAATTTTTACCGCTTATAACTTCTTAAATACTAAACGGATTTTAATAAATTCTATATTCTGCACATCTATGAGGAAATATCTTTATAGTGGTATATTTTTTGTTAAAATCGGTTTTTTAGTATGACCTTAAAAGGGATTACGAAAAATGTGTTTGCCAATTAATTATATAGATTATCAAAATTTATTTTATTCACCACAATTTGCCAGTTCTTGGTGAATAAAAATAACTAATTATTTTTAAGGAACAAAACATTTAAAAATACCATTAATTTCATTCAATAATAAAATATGTCATTCAATATTAAAATATGTCAAAAACTATATTAAAATATTTACTTATCGTCTGAATGCAAATCGTTTGATTATGAAGATATGCTTATGATTTTTTTGTTCGAAAATGTCATATCAGCTGTACTTACGATGCCACTTTTTTGTTTTCGATTAAATACATACTTGGGGGATTCACAATTTGTGCCTTAATGTCATAAAATTTTACAAAAGAAAAACAATAATACAATAATATTTTTTATTCATTCAAAAATTTTATGACAAGACAATACGACACCATAGCACATGTTGTGAATCCCCCAAATGTTCTTATATTTTGTAAGACAAAAAAACATTTAAATTTGTAAAAAAATAATATTCTTGGGAATTATTGAAATTTTTATTTCAATTTTATTAAAGTAAATAGTAATAATTTTAAAAAAGTAACATCCACCCAAATACTACTTTTGAAGTGGTAAAAAAAGTTATTTTTGGGACCAACTCAAATAAAACTATATTTGTTTTTAGAAGGTTTTATTTAAAATATATTTGTCAAATTGAGGTACATACATAAGTTACTTAATTAAATTCAGAATAAAGTTTTTAATCCATCATCAGAAATGTTTACCGGGTTTATACATTTATTGATAACCAGTTGCAATACGGACAACTATGCAATGAAAACCAAAGAAAATATTTATTTTTACGTCACTACTTGCACTATTTCATACAAGCAAATGGATATGAGGCAACAAGTACGAGAATACATAAACAATGAACGAATGGAGCAACCAGATACCAATAATAGTGCGTAAATAGAAACAAATATGTACTTGCATTGAAAAATATCTCAAATGTATTTAAAATTACATTACGTACATACATACATACATATGTATATAGTACTTTAATATACAATCTTTAAAACATTTAACTTTAAGCACCTGTTGCATACGTACACACATACATACACTGAAAAAATAAAGTTATTTTAATTTGAAATAACTACAAATTAACTTTGTTAAAAATTACGAATCCTGCAATGTTACACTTTGAACCAACGTTTTAATTAGGGAAGTCAAGCGTGAATGGTTTTTACAAATCCGGCGATTCGGGATTTTGCAATTTCATATTTTTTTGGGATCCCGGGAGAAACAAATTTTGTATACATATTTCAATTAAAGAAATTAATTTGTATTTAAAAAGCAAAACATAACCAACCTTCTTATCTATGAAATCGATTTTTAAAATAATTTTGAAAAATTTATCTGAATATATTTATGTTCTGTCTTGCTTTAAATTAATATTGTGTGTGTGTTGCTTTTCTGGCAATAAATCCCGATATTGAAATCCCCGTTTTTTGTCGTTCTATCCAGAGATTTCTTTTATTGTTGTAAATCTGGGGTTTTCTAAAAAAAATACTTCTTTTTGCAAAAAAGAGATTTATTATAAAAATATATATGTAAACAAGATTCGTGAGCTGAATACTGAAAATTTTAAATTAATCTTCAGTTACCTATTAGCAACAGAAAAAGTATAAATTTTTGATATACGATAATCCTGATAGTTGATTGCAGGACCCTATCCGGTTTATCAAGCTTCTTTTCTCATAATTTAGATTTCAACAATTTTTATTTTATCTAAACAAAAAACATTGTTAGTACAGATATTTCTTAAACACTATTGGGAGAACTCAACACTGAAAGGAATTAATCACAATAAAAATAATTTTAGGAGCGAAATTTAAATAACTACAAAAATGTATTGGTCATGTGGATCTAAATTCTTCATTTGAAATAAGTTAGTACAAAAATATTACACATTAATATTTTTCATTGTTTATTGACATACAATAGCATACATACATATGTATGTGCGTACAATCCACTGGACAAACCTCATACATACTCCAATATTATGCAATAATGATGATCATTTAAAACAAAACTTTCACACCCAATCACATTTTACATACATATCAAATTTAAAGCGTGCCAAGAGAACGTTAAAATCATTTTAAAATTTTAAATCAACATTGCTTTAATAAAAAAACAAAAACTAAAAAAAAGACAATAACAAACCAAAATAACCATTTAAAGATAATTCATTAAATTAAAAACAAGCACCCATGCATTCACTTGTTCATCCATTCATTCATCTATTCATCCGTTCATTTCATCAAACACATTTTTATTTACAAACACATTTAAGCAAAACAAAAATATACAAAAAAAACTATTTTAAAATGTTTGGAGAAATTACCGATTCCCACGACAGAGGTGATCATTAATAAAAGAAATAACAACTCAATATAAATCGAACTCAATACACAACTTTGTTGTCGTTGTTGTTTTTGTGAACATGTTAGAAAAGTTGTTGGTTTTGTTGTTTGTAAAAGCGCGCATGCTCTTTGCATTGACTTTTTGTGACGACCGGAAAAATGACAACGGTAACAAATGTCTTTTACATCATACAGTTGGCGGTAACCATGACCGACCTTGACTGCAAAAGCCCAACTTGTCTCATTTTTAATTTTGTATTCATTATACATTTTAGTTTTATTATTGCAAAACTATTTTTCCTTTTTTTTTTTTAAACTTTATTAAATGGTTGAAGTTTACTTTTTTCACAAAAACTCTTTATTAGGAAAAACTGAAGTGAAAAAAAAAACTGTTACACTTTTCAGATACCACTTTCTATTATTCCGTTTTCACTGTATTTTTCTCCTTAAGACGACCACACGATTTAAAACACGAACTACGACTGAAACTATTTGTTGTGGCCACAACATTTTTATATCAGTTGATTTAGTTGTTTTTACTTATTTCATTCAATCGTTCATTTATTATTTAAGCGTTTTTTTGTTCAGGAAAAGAGTAAATAAAAATGCAGTTTACAGTTTCTTCAAAATATGAAGAGAATTGTCCACGATGCACAGATTTAAAATTGTATTACAACGATGTATAACCACAGACTTTACAATTTACAAAAGATTTCTGAAATTTTGTAATAAAATTTAAGTCCTTGTGAAGAAATAAGGAAATAACATTGAAGCTCGTTTTAGAAAATGTTTCATCATGATTCAGGTAACGAATGTTATTGACAGAATGAAATTTTAGAAAAACGGTACTTAAGAATGAAATAAATTTTCATTTCTACTGGTAACATCAATACTTTTAATTTTGGTGCCACATTAATATTTATAAATAAAAAATAATCATTCTATCTATTTAGATACACTGGGATTTATTTTCAACAATATTATACAAAATTCTTAGAATGCACAGTGGGGCAGAATCAAAATTGTTTGGAAATAAATCTGTAACTTCTGATCGGCTGGTTCGATTTTCATGAAATTTGATATAGGCGGAGCTAAGAGGGCTCATAAAAAGATGTTAATTGCTTGCCATTATTTTATAGGTCTTATCGGGGCTTTAAAAAGCCCTGTTATAGGTCTTATCAGGGCTTGCTTACATGTCTTATTTATCTCTTATAGTTTTCGATTTATTTGCGATTTAATTTTTAAGCACCATAATTTTGCATGTTATTGGTCCAGTTTTTTCATATTTATCCTAGTATTTCCGACCGATTTTATCAGTTATTTAATTAAGGAAAGAAAGAAAAAAATATGTATTAAACAAAAAAAATTTAAATCGATTTGAATTTGAATATTGCAAAACTAAACTCTTTTTCTCTAATATAAAAATTCTTTTCTGAAAGGCAACTTCACAGAGGTGACTTCAAGATAAAAAACAAGCCCAATAACATAAGTGGTCTAGGTACACAACCTCCCGAATTCGACCCATTTTATATGAAAGTTTCGACTTTAGACTATATTTTCTCAAATCCCAAAGCACGAATCGACAAGAGGAATGTATTTTAAGAATTCTCAATATGTTGTTAAAAGTTTTACATCAAATCCTATGGGACTTCGGAAAAATGTGTCAAAAATGTAAAAAAATCAATTTTTGTGATTTTCTCCATTTTTTTTTTTTTTGGAATTATGGGATTACTGTTGCAAATATCTTACATTTTTTTCACTTTCTCATTTTATATGCCAAAAATTTCGTAAAAATATCTTTACTATCAAAGATTTTATTACAGATAAACAGCCGTATTCACAAAAAAATAATGTAATGTAAATTTGCACAAGAAAAACATAGTAAACCTTTATCAAGCATACATTATTTTCCCAAAAAAAAATAAATAAATTTTTTTTTGCTTTAATTAAAAAAAAAATCAGAAAAAATATGTATTCGATTTTTCTAATCTAAATTATATTGCTTAGCTGACATAATTTTGTTGTGCACCCCATTAAAACATTGTTTGTATTTTCGGAATTGTCATAAAAAATGTCTTCAGTGAGTTGAGTACAACCTATTACCTCATAAGAGTTCGATGATTCCAAAAAATATATTGAAATAAATTCACGAAAGTAAATATAATATAACTTTTTATAGAATAGATTAATTTATATAATTCAATATAAAAATATTTTCTAAGACTCATTTGTAATAGATTTGAATTGAAGAAAGTTTAACAGATGTAATACATTTTTTAAAGCTTGAATTGTAGTAATTGTAAAAAGAGATTCAGAATCTACATTCGTAGTGGCGAACAGAAAGGAAGTTTTAAATATAACGCTTATCATTTTAAATCACATTGATTTCATTGAAGGCTGGAAGGCCTCAAAGGACTGTTCCGTATCGGATCACAGCTTTATAAGTGTATGTCTTATCCTCGCAAAGGATTTTTGCTAAACAAATAGCTAATATGATAATAGAACAAATATTGGAATGTAGCTGAACGCAATTGGGGACCATTATCATAGGGATCATAGAGGATATCTCAGACCATATAGATTATCGTATCACTGCTCCATTCTTCAATGGGAATTTCTAGATGATTTTTCAGGGAGGTTCTTATTGCAAATTAAAAATATAAAAACACCAAAAATAAAAAATAAGATAAATATATAAACGCGAAAAATATACTTCAAAATTAAATAAATGTAAAAAATCACATTAAAAATTATTTATTAAAAACACTAGAACAGTACACAATTATAAATAAAAAATAATCAAATTTAAACTTTCAGATAATTTATTTCAGCTCAAAAAATAAAAATATAACAGTTATTTCTACTCGAAATAACTGTTATATTTTACTCGAAAAAATAAAAATCACCAAATAACTGTTAAAAATTTTAAAAAGCATATCACTTAGTTTAAAAAAATAAACAATATTTAATCAAGAAAAAAATTTTAAACACTACGTTTTAAGAATTTTCGGTAACGAGATTCTTTTAATAAAAATAAATGACTCTACGTATATATGACTCTAAGTCTCCACAAATAGATTTTTATTTTCTAACATAAGAAATAACGTTGGCAGAATTAGGGAAACAAAATGTTATTTCCAACTTTATGCTAAGGGTTGGAGAAAACGTAGTTCAATTTCTATTTTTTATCAAAAATGTTACTTTTTTCTCTGTTTTATTATTGGTTTGTTTTTTTGAAGCAAAATTAATTTATTTTCCATCTTTGTTTTGTTAAAAAAAAAATAAATATTTGAAAAAGAACAATAAATTTGAGAGCTTATGTTAAACATTATTACTGAGTTTTGTGTTTAAACATTTATTGCGAAATATATTGCGCAATAGATTTCTTATTGGACCACGCTTAATATTTTGAAGAGAGAGATAAAATTTGACAATTCCGGACACAAAAATGTCAAAGTGTAGACTAGGGGTGACAGTGTTAGAAACAAATAAAATTGTTCATCTTCAGTATTATATTGTCAAAATTAGAGTTTTCAGAAAGTGTTCCTGTGCTCAGTATTTATATTTTGCTGTTGCAATAAAAAATATTGCGATGTGAAAATTGTATTGTGTATGTTCCAAACACAAAAATATTTGAAATTATTTTTTTATAAAATCATTTTTTCTGTGTAGTTAATAATAATAATAAAAATGTATTGAATTAATTTTGCTTTCAATTGATTTAAATTCTAAAAGTGACTTTTTTAGAAACAAAAAAATCGCCAAATCTAACATTCGTTTTACAAATTTCTTTAATAATTTTAATTTTTAATTACGTTAGCGAATCAGCTTTTGAACATACCACAGAGTTAAAAGTCCTTCCGCCCGCTATTAAGAAAAAATATTTCCACACAAAAAATTATTTTTTTGCGCTAAAAATTACAAAATATTTAAAAATGTTATCTTTATAAAACTTTTATATTATTTTTAAAAATGCGCTATTAAGAACTTTTAATTGGTACCCTAATCTTTGCAATCGGATAAATAATATAGGAAATGTTTAAGATTTTAAGTTATTTAGTTAGGTAAATGAGTACCAACATGATTTTCTTTCTAATTTATTTTCAAAATTACACCTCTCTCATATGACTTTTTTACACTTTTGGGTACTACACCACGTTTAAGAACCGTTGTTTTAAATAAACCTTTTGCGGGTTTTAATTCAACAAAATTGCCCTCATTGATTTTATCCAATTTTATTATACAACCCTGTATGAGAACACAACTAATTTTCGGAGTAATAGTGTTGGCAACTCTAGTCGACAAGTAAAAAGTAATCACTACTCATGTAACGAATACGTTTTAGTACGGCCGACGGCTGCTGGAAAACAAAAATCGCATAATTTTTTTTAGTTTTACGGCAATTGCGATTAATACTACATAATTTTATACATAAACACTGATGACTACAATGGGAGCATAAAATCCAAAGGCCACACCACAACCCATTTAAACAATTTTGGCTGCGGTAAGCAAAATGAAATAGACACAAGTTTTATTTTTGCAGCTATAAAACATGGCTGGGTTTTTTTCTGCATGTCAAGGGGTTTCTTGAGTAGATAAAAAATTGTTTGTGAGTGGAATGACGAAAAACTGAGCAATAAGAAAAGATATAAGAAAACCTACAAGGAAGCCTCAAGAAAGATAAGTGTTGCAAAGTGATTTTATCATTAGACTGAACAACAAAATAATTTGTTTAAAAACTCGAAAAATTCACATATTGCAAAATCTTATTTTTTTTATTGTACGTGGGCACAATCAATATTTTGTATCTTTTGTGGTGTTGAAAAGTGAGTACTTATTAACAACTGCGCATTGTCAGCGAAAAACATTAGTATTTAAACAAAGCAAAAAGCCGAATATACACGAAACAATTTATCCATCAGAAATAGTAAGTATTTTCCAGTGCTGAACAGCTGTCAATTATGCTGAAACAGCTGGTTTGTTTGCAATTGGTAAGGCAGCCATTATTGCCATCGTTTATTCGAATATTGATGAAGTAAGAAGTTGGTAACTCGGGCTGCATTAAAAAGCTTTCACACAAAAACTTTTTTAGATTGATAATCAATGATTCGTTACTTTAAACGCAGTTTAAATTATTAGTAATTACATTTTTACATTTATGTATATATATATATTTCTGTATAATTTATTATCGAAAATAATTAAGTTGACACTAATTTAACAGGGTTCTAATTATTTATTTATTTGTAATAAACCTGCAACGGAACCAACCAACACACCTGCAACGTTTTATAATGTCACTGGTCGGTGTGTTTAGAAATTCATAAAAGCAATGCCAAAATCAAGTTCCGTAACATCTGCTTCGAATGCAGTAAATTCGAATAAACAAAACAGCAACAATAACCATTCTAACGCCGATAATCAGGATTCATCATCTTCGGCCAATTCTTCAGCCACGATACACAATCATGCACTGGCGAAATATCAAGGCCAAAAATGGCAACAGATTTTCGATGTCGAAAAAGTACTCAAGCAAATTCGCATGGCTGAAAAAATCCATATTAAGGGAAAAGGTGGTTCGAGTGGAAATGACAACTCACACAAAAGTTCCAATAGTAGTAACAATTCTCCGCCCAACAAGTCAAGAAAAAATCAAATACGACAAGTTCAAAGACTGAATGGCACCGACATGCATTACTATGGCATTGTACCGAAACAAACAGCATTAGATGTGGTGGTGTGTAGTGTATGTATGGGAATATACACAAAGGTGGGTTTCAACAATCACATGATGTTGCAGCATCCTTCGGTTTGGACTAGTGTGTCGGCGAAAGTTGTACCACCGGTAAACGAGACTACTTTGGGAGCAAACGACAATAGTCAGGACAGTGTAAAAGGGAGTGATTCAACATCAAACGCTGCGGCGGCGGTCAGCACTCAAAGTGATATAATGGGATCGCCATCTGATTTGTCTGGGACAATCTCAACATGCTCGAATGCCTCATCTAGTTCGACATCCACTGTGTCATCGGCTACGCCTGCTGTAAACTATGTAGCACCCATGAGTACGACTACAAGTTCCCGCCAGAAAAGTAGCTCAAAAGCTGGGAGCAGCTCGGGGAGTAGCAGCAGTAGCAGTCGTTCCCGCAGCAAAAGCAAACATCATAGCTCTTCCAACGCCACATCCGCGTCGTCTACTGCCAATGCGGAAGTGTCGCATTCTTCGACAACAGCAGGAACAGCCTCAACGTCTAGCAAAAAGAGCTCGTCTAAAAAGAGTTCCTCCAGCTCATCGTCTTCGAATGCAAACAGTTCCTCAACAACAACAACAAATGGTAATGGAAGTGGAAACAATAGCACCAGCGGCAGCACCATAAAAGAAACATCGGATGCAAAGTTAGTAACTGTTGGAACAACAACTGCTACATCTACTACAATGACAACACCGACGTCGTCAACGATGACAGTGCCATCAACGGCTACAGCAACTTCTACTGCAAATACCAACACTAGCGCAGTTGATGTTTCACAAACTACTACCACAACCACAACTAATGCCAATCTCTTCGGTTCCTCTTCATCATCGTCATCATCTTCCTCTTCTTCGTCGTCATCCTCTTCATCTTCTTCGTCTTCATCCAACTCATCCTACTCCTTGCCGCCCACACCAAAAATGGTAGTAAACAACACACAACAGGAATCGCAGCCAATTGTCAGTCTAAACACAATTACGGAAACCACATTTTCTCCATCGATCCTCGATAGTAAGGAAAAATTAAGTTTAGTCACAGGTGCAGAGAGTATGTCGACTTCAAGCAAGAAAAAGGTAAGAATTTATAAGTAAGTAAAAAGCATAATTTACATATATCAACAAAAATTAAATATTTTTATTATTTTTTTACCCTATTTTAAAGATACAGATCAATATAATATTAGATTTAGTAAAAATTAAAAACAACATAATTCAGAACACACATGCACATATTTTATTTGAATATCCAATTTGACGGATATAAGAAAACATAACATTTTCAATGTCTATCGTTAGGTATCTTTGATTCTTACTTTAATTTTGATCTGAAAACAAATTAAAAATATAATTTTTAATTGAATTATCAAAAAATGTTATATCAATACAAAGAATAGGCAGACAGGCAGTTCTCGACTAAGGTCTAAGTAACAGAGATTTATGTAGATGTATTAACGGTAACTCATATACATTAGGGTGCCCCATTTATATGGAGAGAAGATAAAGTATTAAAGTTCCGCACAAATAAAAATTTACTTCAACAACAGCTAGATCAAAAATATAATAGGTCCTTTTTCAGTTTGTTATTCATATTTTTGCCAAGGAACAATATGAAAATTTAATATCGCAAGGAAGAAAGCAAATTTAATGGCGCAACACAAATTAAGAATAAGTCCAAAATGTTGCAAACAAACGGTATCTTAGTATGAAATAAATTTTCATTTGAGCTGAGAACATCGATGTTTTTAATTTTGGGGCCACCCCGGAAGAAGTTTAGAAGTACAGACAGATATCTATGGGAACATTTATCGTCTACCCATGTCCTAATGATTTAATCTAATTAAGATTTTTATTTCTATTTTATTTTTTCACAGACTAAAAGTACTGCGGGTCCATTTTGTTTACCAGAAAATGTTGATGCTATAAAAACCGAATCAACTGAAATGCCACCATTAAGAATGGTTACACAACCACCAATAAATCAATACGATGCTCAAATTAGTGAACTTGATCAAGCAGTATCTTCAATCACTGGTGGTCCTTCGAATTGTAATGAGAATAAACTTGATTCCACAAACAATATTGTCAATGCAAATGCAACATCCTCTATGGGTATTAAAATGGAACAACAGACTGCTGATTGTTCCATTCTCACTGGGACACAGCAAGACATTCAGCAGCAACATCAAATACATTCAGAAGATGGCCAAATGGTACATAATACATCCGATGAGAGTGCCATGTTAAATCATGTCCTAGATGTTATGCTCGACAGCAAATTGATAAATGAGATTCTAAATGCTGAAACTGAATTAAATTTCGATGAAAACGTCTTAAATGATAGTTCTTCAGCAACTCAACATAATAATACCAATCAACAACAGCAGCAACAACAACAAACCGTATATTTGGAACAGCCACTTACTAAACGCATGCGCTTTGATGAATCAACCAATCTAGGACGTCTTCAGCAACAACTTTCAGCTGGTAATCATGAAATAACTGGCGAATTTGCGGTTTTTCCTCAACAGACACAAACTCAACAACAGCAAACCCATCAAAATCAGTATGCGCAGTACGATAGCACAACCATGGCTGGCACTTTAAGTATGGATGGACAATATCAAACTCCCATCGATGCTATGCAATTACAACAACTTCTATATCAACAACAACAGCAACAGCAAACAATTGATGCTTCTGCTTTTGTGGCAGGTAATTTAAATCTCGGCAATCATAACCAACAACAACAAATGTATGATCCCAATAGTGGTGCAACAACCATTGTGGATACAAAACAAATTTTAGAATTATGTGGTGGAGTACAGCCTAATGGTAATGAGTTAATAAAGGCAGAGGAATTTGTAACATTACCCGAGGATGTCTCACATCAATTTCAAATTTTCAATGTTCCTTCATTAACTGATGACATTGAACCGGATCCACAACCACAACACCAGCAACAAGTAACACATCACATTGTGGAGCGTCAATATGTAATGCCAGGTCATGAGGAATCCGAAGAACAATTAATTTATGAAATAACTACAAATAATTCTTCAATGTCCACCATGAGTCAACAACATCAGCAACAAGTATTAGCTGAGTTTCTTAATCAGGCTGCATCAACGTATGAACAGCAACATCAACAATTACAACAGGTTTCACAACATCATCAGGATCAGCAGCAACAACAGCATTTCATAGGTGAAAATACAAATAAATCAGATAACATTTACGATGAACTTTTAGATTTCGACTACAGCATGATTGAGACCGTAAAATCTCTTAGTTCATCGAGTAGCAGTGGTAGTAGCAGCAGTAGTAGTAGTAGCAGCAGCTCAAACAGCGTCACCAACACAAACGCCGTTGTTAAAAATGAGCGAGATCATTTAATAAACTCTTCATCGCCCTCTTCATCTTCGACATTTAAATACCATGAAGACTTTTATTTCAATGTGTTCTTTTATGCGGGCATTCCACGGCCGCTTGCCATTAATTGCTTTGGTCTGATAAAACTACCTCAAGGGGTGGCCACAACTTTTCGTAAACATTTACTCACGACACGTAAAGCCAACAATAGTCTTATGTCTTTGGGTGGTGGCTCACTAAATGGAGTGGTGGGACAGAGTTCCTCAGCTTCTGCAGCCGGAGCTGTAGGTAGTCGTTTTAGTAATTCTAAACAATTACCCAGTTATTTCACGAATCTTGCCAATAACGGTGGCAGTAATAACTCAAGTTTGGGTAATGAATTCTCCATTGGCAGTATAACCATTACCAATACACCATCCAGCGTACAACAGCAGGGGTGCAATAATGGTTCACAACAGCAACAAAACAAACAAACCAGTAGTGGCAGTGGTATCGGTACAACGAATCCCCTAGAAGTTAGTCTTAACAATATTAATGGTGGTATCTCCGCAACATCGCCAGTATCGAACCTACCAAGGGGCCGTACTAAATCAGGAGGCTCAAATCACAGTTCCGGTTCATATAACAGTTCATCATCCAACAGTCTCAAGCATAAATCATTGGTGGGTTTGAGTAATTCAACAAATGCCGCTCGTGTCACTGTCGGTACCATTGGACCCTACAATGCTAAAACCATATTTGTTAGTAGCACAGCTGCTATAAATGCCGAAAGAAATAAATTTATTAAACGTAGTCTTATAGCCAAGATCCATCAGGATCCAACAAGAGCTTCTCAAACGTCTCAACAACATTTTACAAGTAAAAAGTTGAGTGATTTATTAAACGGCAAAAAAACAATGAACTATAGTGACGTTGGTAATTCATCAACATCTGGACAAGAAATTAGTTCAGAAATTGCGGCAGAAAAACAAGCAAAATTGAGTCGAGTTAATCGTTTTTATGAAAGACGTCGCAAATTGTTGAATATCACCCAACACCAGCAGAATACTAGACATACACCGTATCAAAGCAGCCAAGTATTAAGACGTCAACAATTGGAACAGCAATTGCAGCCTCAACAACAACAAAAGTTATTGAAGCAACAATTACTGCGTAGTTTTTCTGATTGTGGTATTAATTCAACATCAAATACAAATGTTGCTTCTTCAGACTCAAATGTTATGCGTGTATTTGTCTGAACTCTCCTATACTCTCTCTTATTAGCCGTTATTAATTTCTCTTTATTACCAAGGATGAAATAACATCAAGAGAATTATGATTTCAAAACTATTACTGTTTTTCGTCTTTACTACGGAAATGAAATGTATCCAAAAAAATATCTTATTCGCCGATAGTGAATTGTATCAACTTTAAACACATACATACATACATTTTATTCTGTACGGATGTATTTCACTTCTTTATCACTTTCTTCCTACACATTCATACATACATATGTACGTACATCTTTTATTGTGCTTCTAAACAATTTGAAAAGAAATACTTTAATTTTGCTTTTATATAATATTTATTCCAAAAACTCTACTACAAATTTTAGTTTGTAACTGTAATTTTAAAGAATTTTGAAATATTTAAGTTAGAATTTTTTTGAAGTAAAATCTAATCTATTATCTCTCCTCAATCTAATACAAAACATGAGTACATACATATAAACATAATAATTCATATAGTGGGTAAAATAAATAATACTTTATTTTAGTTTTTTTTTTTTTTTTAATTTTTATTTAAATTTGTTTAAAACAATGTATACTATAATATTACAATAATTTCTATTAAAATTCATTTATATTATATACACTTTCTTCCTTTTTTTTATCATCTTTCTAATCGAGTAGGTAACATACCATACCGATCATTTACTACTCTACTCAATAACATAACATTTGTATTATATTACACATTTTCATATACAATATGGCATATGCTTTTTATATTATTAAATTTAAACAAAAATTATTATTCGTGTAGTTTACTTTAAGTTCTCCTATTTTATTATTTCAATAACTATCATTGTCATTAATACATACAAACATAAATATATATAAAAATGATTATCTTTATTTTGTGAGTATCAATGATTATTTTATGATCGAAGATCTACTATACGCTATATTAATTTATATTTATATATTTAAATAAAATAATAAAAATAAAACGAACAACTTTATTATTTTAAAATTATTTAACTAATTGTTTTAATACAAATAGAATTACTAGGGGGAGTCATCATTTTCAAATCTTGTAAATTTAAATAATTGAACATTCGAAATGGAGTGCAGGAGTGGAGAAGCAGGCTATAAATGTATTTCAAAAATGAAATAAAATCGTTTTTAAAACATAATTTTTTTTTTATTCATAAAGAAAGAACAATAAATAATATTATTATTTCTGCACTTACTTAATGCTTTTAAATTAGTTTAATTTGATTTCTATTGGTTGCGTTACTTAGGTTAGGTTAGAAAGGGTGTCGTATTCACCCCTACACTCAAAGGCCGAACGGCCCATTGTGATCCCTTTATGAAAGATAGAGAGAAATAGAAAAATGGAGATAAGTTAATAATATAAGAGAAAAGAAAAGAAGAAGAGTGTGGAACCTAAACCCAAACAATCGCGTTACTTAATCGACTATTTTTCCTATACGTACATATAATTAAAACAAATTCAAACCAAAATTTTCCTAGCTGAAAAACTGTTCATAAATTCTTTTATTATTCTTTTTAACTTAAATATTAGAAAGAATTATATATATTTTTTATTTAAACCTTTTGTGGCTGAACAATTACTTTGGATTTTGTAATAAAAATATCAAAACATGACTTAAAAAAACAGTCAGTCACAATTGTATATTTTTTAAATAAAACCATTTAAATTGAAATTTGGTTGTACTTATATTAAATAAGATCGTATATGAAGTTATTATAATTATTTAAAAAAAATATATATCGCAAATATCGATATAACAAAAACAAAAAATAGATACAGAATTCAAATTTTACTACCGAAAATGAATTGCTAACGAAATTGAAGAAAAGATTGCTAAAATATTAAAAATACATAGTTGTTAATAAAGATGGTGTTGCTTCTCTGGTACAAAATTGCGTGTACTTTAAAATTCGTTTTGTTTTTCTTTTTCGTACTTCAAATCAAAAACAAATCAAGGCAATTAAGCCTAGAATTGCTGAAGTAAAATTTTGTATGTGAACGTAAATGCAAGTTCAAAAGAAAAAATAGAACGATATCAGAAAGGAAAAGTGTTGCCACTGTCCGATGTTTAAACATTTTAATAAATTTAGTTGTCATCTTAACACACGATGAATTCTGTTGAACTATCCATTCCTGCACTACATACATATGTTTTAAGAAGAAACATTATAAAGTAAACGGAAAAAATATAGAGAATTTGTTTACGAATTTTCAGAATAAAATATAACAGAAATAAAAGTTCCGTCGGCTTTTTTATATGTTTCATGTCTATGATTTACGTGGCCTCAATGAAACAGGTCAACATAGAGTTTATTAAAATTTAGTCATTCCAATAATTTATTGATTAAAATTACTTCAATAAAAGAAATGTGTATGAAGAAAAGTAAATTTCTTACGGTTAAATGGATTGTTTGTACTTGCCTTTTAATAAGCAATGTAGAGTCGACAATATCACCGGGGGATAAATCACAAAAACAACCTAAACCATTGAAAGTTAAAACCGGCCCAAGAGAGGAAAGCGTGTTTGATTTGGACTTAATTGATATAGAACTATCTGCTAGAGAAATTCTCATTAATAGTGGCGCATATTTTAAAGATACAGCGGCACGCCGTTTTAATGGCACGGTGTTGGGATTTGTGACACCGGTATGTAATCAAAATAATATAAAAATTGTATATCCATGCTTAGTATTGATTATTCATATTTATATATTATAGTGGAATGCACACGGTTACGAAGTAGCGACAACATTTGCCAAAAAGTTTGATATTATATCACCGGTATGGTTTCAAATTGTCAAGCAGGATGGGAAATATAAAGTGAATGGTGTTCATGATATTGATGCCAGGTGGATGAAAGATGTGCGCACAAAAGGAAAAAATGACCAAAGATCTATGCAATGTAAGTATATAATTTAATTTAACTTATTCCAAATTATCGCTAGAGGACTTTAAAGCTTTCAAATTACAAATTACATTCTATTTTTAGTTTTTCCTCGTTTTCTATTTGAAAACTTTAGTGATAATGACTTTACATTGTTATTGTCATCTGAGGATGAGATTAAAAAAGTTTCTGATCTATTGAGAAAAACATGTATACAACATAAATTTGACGGTATTGTGCTTGAATATTGGCTACAGCTTGGTGGCCGAGTAGCCAATAAGTTTTTACAAAAACTTGCCATTTCGATAAGTAAAGCTTTATCCAAAGATAATTTAAAACTGATTTTGGTTATACCACCTTATCGTCCACAACTAGTTAATATGTTTAACGACTATCATATGGATAAATTGTATCAGCACGTGTATGCCTTTTCACTAATGACATACGACTATTCAACGGTTCAAAGACCTGGAGCCAATTCTCCTCTACATTGGATTAAACAGTCTATTGAACATATAGCTCCCGACAAAACAAATGATGTAATTGAAAAGCGTAAAAAAATTCTTATGGGTCTGAACATGTATGGCAACGACTACACACCCGATGGCGGTGGCCCAATTGTAGCCGGTCAATATTTAGATCTGTTGCGTAACGTAAAAAAACGTTTAACATATGATGAAAACGATGTGGAGAACTTTTTTGAGATAAGGTATGATCTATAAGAATAAAATTCCTTTTTTTATTAAATAACTGTTTTTTTAATTAATTGCAGAACAAATACTGGTAGACATTATGTTTTCTATCCAACTCTTTACTCCTTAAATGAACGCATTAAGCTGGCACAAGAAATGGGCGTAGGCATATCAATCTGGGAATTGGGACAAGGTTTAGACTACTTTTATGATCTCTTTTAAAATGCCTAATAATCTTTTACTTAATGCGAATAAATATTTTAATATACCTATACATAGTTAATTGCTTATACAATTAAATAAAAAAGAATTCCAATTCTGCATTGCAAGAAATACATAAAAATTAATGTTTTGATATATTACCAGTAGGCATAAATATAGTGGGTAAATTTGAATGGCGCAAAGTTGTTATACTGTACATAAAATAAAAAATTCTGTACGTTCGTCCAAATTCATAAACGGTATAAAACATTTTATTCAAAATGAAAGAAGCAATCGTTACCTCTAAAATTCCATTACCGTTTTTACATAATTTTCAAACAAATAATAATAAAATGGAAGTTAAACTTTTAAGAATGTTATCCCATCTCAATCAATATCTGCGAGATTTACGTCACAAATTTATTCGCGAAGTTATAGCGTTTTTTTGATTGTGTGTTATAAAATGTTTACAGCCGTATTCACAAAAAAATAATGTATTTGTATTATTTTTGCTGGGATGATGTTACTATTAAAATTCAGTTCCAATGTTTATTTTATTTATTGTATTAAAGTCGACAAAAATCTTTTTGTATGTAAATTTCAGTCGAGATTGACAGTGAGAAGCTTCTGCCAAGAAAAGGTATAGGAGTGCAATAGTCAATATTGCTAGGAATGTCATCAAATAATTCTAAGACGGTCACATGGCCGTATTCCTTGTCAGTCCATGCACCTATAGTTCGGAGCCTAGTTGCCAACATGATGGCGATCTGTTTGGCCATAAGGTCCACCGGTAGCCAGTTCATTAGAACGAATAGGACTTTAGATGGGCCTGTACGCAACACGCCTGTAATTAACAGCGCCGAATCCTTTCAAAGATTCCGAAAAAGGTGGATTTCTCCATAGCCTTCCACCATACTAACGCTCCATTCATAAGTATGGACTGTTCACCAAGTCGAAGAGCCATTTTGTATTCCTAGGATTTATTCCCCAAGATTTCCTAATGGTACCTACACATATATAGGGCGATACCGGCCTTTGAAGCTCTAGACCTTGTATTTTGGAGCCAGGATAGTTTGGAATCCAGTATAATCCCTTCGCTCTATCCGACACCTTCAACTCATCATCATTTAGGCATGGTAATGGGAAAGGTTGAATCTTGTATCTTCTAGAGAAGAGAACGAGTTGCGTTTTTCCTTGATGCACACTAAGGCCACTGGTTGTGCTCCATACACTAAGTAGGCCCAGAGCAGTTTGCAGGCGTTGTGCCATAGTATTCAGATATTTCCCAGATACAGCTACCGCGACATCGCCCGCATAAGCGACAGTCCTAAACTTCAGAGAATCTAGTTCCCTGAGTAATGGGACTCCTTCTTGTGGAGTACCCCTATTTGCTACCCTGTATACGGTAGATGCTCCCATATTGGATATTATAACCCTTTTGGTTAGAAGTCTCCATATGAGGCTAATTAACGACTGATTGATATTCAGTCTTTCAATTTTATAGCCTCCGGAGTCACATTATTAAAAGCCCTCTCTATGTTCAGGAAGGCAACTAATGCAAACTCCTTATGCTCAAGAGCGTTTTCTATGTGCAAGCGATGATACCAGAATTTTACGAAGAGGACTAGTTGCGGAGTGACCTTCTACTACGAGATTGATGAGTCTCCTTACGAGACTCGTTAGTCTCGGAGTTCCACCAGTGTGGTTTACACCTAGTCTAGGACTAGCTCCTCTTCTTTTTCTACCATTCGGAGGAGCAACGCAGCCGAAGCTGCTTTTGAATGGTGAAGGTTAACTTGCGTTATCTTCACCATGTGTGTCTTTGGCGACGTTGACGACACCTTGGTCTGAGTCCAAGAGGGCGTCCTCGTCAACTACTTCATCCATTCCCTCAAAAAATTCACCAAAAAACTCAGAGTTCGAATGAGTGTCCTCTTGAGCAAGGGAACTAGTAGTCTCCTCGTTTTGAACCGGTCTGTGTCTGTCATTACCTCGGTAGACCCGTAGGAAGATTGACTCGAAACCGTAGTAAATCTTCCCACTTTTCTCACGAAGGGGTGGCAGTGACTCCTTGTTCATAACGATGACAATGTTTCTAGATGCACCGACGGATTCGGAAACTCTGGTGATCTTCCAATTACTTGTAGGGATCTCAGGGTTTCCGAACTGAATGAGTTCCAGAATCTCCTCAGGTTTGGATAGTTCGTCTGGTACCTCATCAATAGATACCACGTCCAGTGCCTTCCCAAAGGCCGTCCAAAAGAGCAATCGCCAGCTTCAAGAGCAGATCTCTCATTTGAGACCATTAATTTTACACGGCTACGATACTAACCTGCATCATCACACTGAGGGGAGGGACCGGGGTTCTCTTTCAGAACTTTCCAGAACACTCCCATCAGCACTATATCCCAATTCGCATGGGATATAGCGCAATCTGGATCGCTCCTGTCGATGACGGCTCGTATTAAGTGGCCTTTGGCAACTTCACTATACGATTTGTCCATCGGGTTGTAGGGCTTTGGACGCTAGTCCCTGGGCTGTTGGGTATGCAGCTGTGCCTCCTTCTCAGAACGTTGCTGTTTAAGCCCGTCTTTAGACGTGGGGAGGGCGTTACGCTGCAATTCGGCCAATAGAAAATTGCTGTGTGTGAACACCGACTAAGCTAATTGTGACAGAGAACTTTCCAAAAATAAAACTAAGAGCATATGTTGTACGATTGTATGTATTTTAATATTTCTTAACAAAATGAAAAAAAAAAATATATTAGGAATATAAACATTCAACTTATGAGAAGCAATAAACAAAACACATATAAAAGATCACAAAAAATAGTTGTTAATGATAGAACAATCATGAGATAAAAACTTTAGTAATAACCAGGGAAGCCACAATATGCTCAAAAAAATTAAATATGCAGTAAAAATGTGGAAAATATGCTCTTAAAACGAGAAAATATGCACTTAAAAAACAACGATTTTTGAAACTAGTTTTCTCCTCAATTTGCTCATGTTCTCAAGTGCCTCGTTGAGAGACATATTCCTCTCTGAAAAAAAACATGATTGTTCTTAATATTTCCACAAACGTTAGAGTATACCATGAAAATCATCTCCCACTGCAGTGCTTGACGGACTTTAGGGGTTATTGCTCATATTATTTGTTATCTAGTATATGTCCCACGCATACAATATATACTAAAAAAATACTCTGGACACATCTGTGCAGATAATGTTGCGAAATTTCGTATGTGACCAGTCGGAGTGAAACATTACGAAATTAAGGCAATTGCAAAAACTGTCTGCAGTTAAATAACGGGACTTTTTCTGGGACATCTTTTTTACAGATTTTGTTTTTGGAGATGTCAGAAAAACTTGATAAATCAACTTTCAGTTCTAAGTCCAGTTTTATCTTAGTGTGCGTTAGAAAAAGATTTGAAATTACCATTCACTTGTACTCGTAGATTCACTTGCATGTTCGTGTTTCTTAGTTGTAAGAGAACAATACACAACAATTTAGCACTAATTGCTATACTTTACCTTCTGAAAGTCTTTTTATAGTTAATTTACCGAATCCAGCGTTTGCCGCTAAAAGCAATATAATTTATTTATAATCCAAATGAAATAAAAATAATTTAAAAGTAGTACTGATATTTAATATTTTGCTACTATTATTTTACACAGGCAAAAAATAAAATATCGATAACTATCGAAGATGCATAAAAAAGAACAAACAAATTGTTGTAATTATTGTTCACGTTTATATCTTCTATTATAAATATTTTTGAAATTCCATGTCTAGCTACTATGCAGTAACAAAAATTCCAAAATATATTTTAGTGCTACTATTGTTTTGCACACAGCTTCATAAACGCAATTTCAAACGACACACGGACAGATCCAATCATCATAATTTTTTACAAGGATCTCTAAAATATCAACTTTTTGGCTCTCTACCTTTCACCACATACCTGTGGCGAAAGGTATAACAATGAAAACAGATTCGTGACTAACACATCAAATCCACCAAGGAATTCTTTGTCTATGGCAATAATATTGACGTCATGCTGGGGTTCTAATTTTTTTATTTATTTATTTATAAAATATTTATATACATAATAAATTATGAGTATAAATAGTAGAGGTATTAGGTACTAACAACTAAGGCTTTCGACCTATATTTTAAAAAGTATGACTATATATTAAATTTTATTGTATAGGTTGCAATGTTTTAAAATAGTTATGACAGCTTTTACATTTTAATTATATTAATGTTTTTTAAAAGTTCAGGTAAGCAAATTTTGCCGTAAAGTGCAATTTGTGTGTTGTTAATAAAGTTACAATTAAAAATAAGATGATTAATGTCAAACATTTGATTTGAGTTGCATAGATTACAAATATTTGGTGATGTGTTTTCAAAGAGATGTTGGTGTGTGATTAGGGTGTGACCTAATCTAATCCGTGTATATTTTCGTAAATCGAGTTTCGATATTTCATTAGGATATACTGCTACTGATCCCTGTGGATTAAAAGTTTTGTAAAGGTGGTGATAATTAGACCAAATTGTTGCTTCTTTGGCTTTAGTGGCTGAAAATATAATGCGTATAATGTCAGATTTATTCGAAGACGAATAAGATAAAACCGGCGAGTTTGTTGCGTAATTGGCAGCTTCATCGGCCAAAGGTAATTCTTATTTTCGAAATAATAAGATTTTTATTTTTTGTATTTTGGATGGCAGTGATTGTAGATTTCGAGTCAGTGCAAATAATAAATTTTCCACGTATATTTTTGTACTTGTTGAGGGCGAGTAGAATTGCTGTAGATTCTGCGGTAAATATTGAGCATCTATGGTCAAGAATTCCTAAATAGTCAGTTACGAGGTTGTCGTTGATTATCGCAAATGATGTTGCATTTAAAGTTTTGGACCCGACAGTGTAAATTATTTTCCAATTTTTTGTTTTGTAAAAAGTGGAAATATCTTTGAATAGAGATATATAGTTGTTGTTGGGTGTAGAACCTTTAGGTAGAACAATGAGATCATGAATGAAGCATGAGCATGAGCAGTTGGAGTGTAGGATTTTTGTGGTATAAGTGGTATGTTAAGATCTATTGCCATATTGAGAGTCAGACGAACGGTTGATGGAAAACGAAGCTGAGACTGATTTGAGATGTTATAAATGCGTCCTAAAAGTTGCTGTTCAGTGGTAAATAAAATTTTTGTGATAAACTTTGCAGTTGAGTTATCAAATTTATGTTTTAATGTGGGTAGTCCGGATTCGGCCATCAGATTTTTTATAGGTGTAGATTTAAGTGCTCCAAGTGCTATTCTTATAGATGAATGGTAAATTGGAATTATTTTTTTCATCTGAGCGGCTGATGTTTTGCCGCAGATAATTATACCATATTCTAATTTAGATAAAATAGTACTGCGTACAATATTAATGGCAGTGTTTGGATGAGTATTGCATTTTTTGCAATTGAGATATTTAATTAGATTGAGACGTGAGTGTAGAGATTTTTTTTAGGTTATCTATGTGTGAAGACCACGAGAAGTTTTTATTGAAAATTACACCAAGTATTTTTAAATTATTGACTGTTTCTATTTGTTTGCCTTGTATGACAATGTTAGAGTTATTACATATCTTTTTCTTACACACGTGAAGGCATTTAGTTTTGGCAATAGAGATTTTTGAACCTGTAGTGCTACACCAACTATTTATAGAGATGAAGAGTTGGTCAATTTCTACTTGAGTATTAATATTTTCTTTATGTTTACATAGTATGTATAGGTCATCTGCGTACATTACATGTTTAAAAAAATTTATTTTCTGAAATAATTTCGTTGAGCTTGTTTGTAGCAATTTGAAATAAAAATAATATTTTTTTTTTATTTTCCCTCTATTAATGGCAAACCGTCCCGTTGCCGACGGCGTTGTGTTTCTACACTATGTTGTCGTTGTTTCTATAAACATACAACTCTATGTTAAATAAAAAAATTCAACACTATTCAATTTGGCGGCTTTTATTTTTACTGCTTTTATTGTTATTGTAGTTAATTCTGTGAACATAAACTAAAATACCGATTATTAAAAAAGTAGGCAAAACATCGAATTCAAGAAAAGAAAAAAACATAACTGCGAATTTTTGTAAACAGTTATTTTCTGTAGATCGATGTTGCAAATATTATTGAAGGAAAATATCAAAAACATAATTTAATTGTCCACAAATAATATAAATCTGAAATTTAGTGTGTAGCCAATTAAAAATACAAACAGTCAACAATGGTGCGCGATGTTGAGCCTTCAGAGCAGGCACAAACACAAGGTGCTACGCAGAGTCAAGCTTCCAATTTATGGAGTCAAGTTGAGAGTCAACCTATGGACAATATAGTCTGGGGCAGATTATATGGCAAGAATATTAAAGTGAAATCATTGGGTACGAGCATCAGACCGTATAAAATCCTCTATCTGAATACGTCTTTTTCTGTTGGTAACATTTATGTTGTGTGTGTTTTTTATTCTTGTGTAGTTGTTGTTTGCTATGGAACTATTTATGTATGTACATACAATTTTAATATTGTGCAGTTCATGTATTTTTGTTAGTGGTTTTTGTCCTTGATAAAGATTATTTTTGATAATTATTTTTATGTATTAATAAATAACATATTTTTTCGTAGATTTGAATGTAGAAACTTTTACAGCCGGACGAGGTGAAAACAATGATTTAATATTGACGCTTAACGATTTACCGGAAAAGATTCTGTGTCGTATATCAAAAGTACACTTTACGATCACAAGAGCTGGCTGTGATCTATCAAATCCAGTTTATATCGAGGTAAGTGTTAAAAAAGTTCTAAAACCTAAAAAAACTAACCAACTTTTTTAGTTTTTGATCATATAGTTTAATTTAAAATATCTACAAAATTTTATGAAAAAAGGAATGATAAATGGTCGGTATAAGGGTAAAATCTGAAGAAGTTATTTAAATTTATTTTTTCAAGCTTTTTGTAAAAAACTTAAATTATTTGCGATTCAGATATCTTTTTAACTTCATATTATTCCAAACTTTTCAGGACTTATCGCGCAATGGTACTTTTGTAAACAGTGAAAGAATTGGAACCAATCGACGACGCATTTTACAAAATGACGATATTATATCACTCTCTCATCCAACCTATAAAGGTTTTTATAACATTTATATTTAAAATATTATTTTTAAAAACAAAATTTTATACTAAACATATTGTTGTAGCTTTCGTTTTCAAAGATCTCAGTCCAAATGAGGCAATGGGCTTGCCAACTGATATTACCTCTAATTATTACATAAGTAGAAAATTAGGTTCTGGTGCATGTGGTTTAGTACGTCTAGTCTACGATCGTCGCACATGCCAGCAATATGCAATGAAAATAGTTAAGAAAAATATGCTGGCAACTAGTACAAATCCAAATCATTTAAATGATCCCAACCGGGTAATGAATGAGGCTAAAATAATGAAGAGTTTAGAACATGTAAGTAAATTGATTTATTGGGTAGTATTTGTCGCATGTGTTAAATTCCGTGTAAATTTGGAATGTAAAACGATCGAAACATTTTTAGTCAAAATAGTATATGAAATAATTATGAAAATATATTTTCCTACTAACTAGCCGTGCGTTATTAAAATGCATGACATTGTGGACAAACCCGATTCGGTGTATATGGTGTTGGAGTTTATGAAAGGTGGAGATTTACTTAATCGTATTGTGGGTAACAAACGTTTATCGGAAAAAGTATCTAAACTATATTTCTATCAAATGTGTCACGCCGTTAAATATTTACACGATAAAGGTTTGTTTTTTTTTTCATATTTAATTGGCAATTTGAAAACTTCCACTAATATAAATGTGTAATTTAATGCAGGGATTACTCATAGAGATTTGAAGCCAGACAATGTATTACTTGAATCTTCGGACGAGGAGACTTTGTTGAAAGTTTCTGATTTTGGTTTAAGTAAGTTTGTACAGAAAGACTCTGTAATGCGTACCCTATGTGGCACACCTCTGTATGTTGCGCCAGAAGTGTTGCTTACTGGTGGTCGAGGAGCATATACCAAGAAAGTTGATATTTGGAGTTTAGGTGTGGTTTTATTTACTTGGTATGTCTAGTATGAAACAATATGCTTTTACAAAAATGTTTATACATATATTATTTCTTTCAGTTTGAGTGGAACACTACCATTTTCTGATGACTATGGTTCGCCAGCATGTGATCAAATTAAAAAAGGACAATTTCGTTTTAATCATCCTTCATGGAAACAAGTTTCGCAACGTGCAACATCACTTATTAAAAACATGCTTAATGTTGATCCTCAAAGAAGACCCACCATAGATGATGTTCTTCAAAGTAGCTGGCTAAAAGATGCCGCAATGTTGCGTACAGCAAACAAATTGATGAATATTGAACCTATGGAAACCGAAGATCAAGAAAATTTTATAGAGCCACCTTCAAAGCGTTCCAGGCGATAAAAAAATCAACTAGTTTATGTTATTTTATTATTTTGTTTAAACAATTGTGTTTATGTTGTTAGTCGTACTCATGTGGCCAAAATTAGTATTTATTAGTTATAGTCTTATTTTATATTTACATTTACATTTGCATTTATGTTTTTTGTTTTCTATTATAATCATACAATATTTCATTTGATATGAAGTTGCGATGAAATTTATACCCAGAGAATTGTTTCTGATTGCATATTTTATTTATTTGTCTTTCTGTCGATTTACATAATCATTTTCGTTTGTTTTGCATTAATTTACTGTTCTTGAAAACGAGTTGTACTCTTTTTTATGTTTAATGTTCAGACTTAAAAACTTAACTTTTTAACAATTCATATTTTACATAATTATTACAACTGTATTATTTTTTGTATTTGTCATACTTTTATTAGTATTAATGTTCTTTATATTAGTTTAAAATAAGCTGAGCTTATGTGGCTTACATTTTATACTAAACTTAATAAGAGGCTGTGATTTAGCCTTGATTTGAATAATAAATCGAACAATTATTTTTTTATACATACATACATATATATTTTTTTTCGAAAGTACAAATTGTATTCAAATTTTCAAACGTAAAATGACAATCGTGTATTATTTCCATCACATATGCGATTATTATGTATTAATATCAAACAAAATCTTTAAGTTTTCTGTTTTTTCTTGTAACGAGATTTCAAATTTTGTTTACATTTCTAAAAAATGATAAAAATTACATTTTCCCCAATTTTCGGTATATAAATTATATTTTGTCCTATTATTTTTGTAATTGTCCTAAAATACTCTAATCATCAACTTCAAAATGATCTAGATGTCTGTTCTGAAAAATAGCACATCGTGTACATATACAGTGTCTCACATAAATTAGTGAATTTTGATTTTTTAATAAAAATATGAGTTATTTTAAGTTATAACATTAGGTTAATAAAAAATAATTATTTTTTATGAATGGGATTTTGTTGCATGATTTGTCTTCTACCTAATGCCGGAAAATGTAACACAAAATGTTTAATAGTTTCCAAGAAATTGAGAAAAATAACACGTGCGGTCATTTCAGGTACCTCACAAAAGTATTTGAATTTTTTATTTTCTATATTTAAATATACTCAAAAAACCAAAAAGGACAGAAAATATATGATTTTTTATATTAATGGCCTTATTCTATAACTTTTCGTTCGTTATGTTAAAGTACAGAAACGAAGACGATAACAGCAATATTTTATATTCTGTAACATTCATTACGTTTAACATTAACTAATTATATTGATATTACATTGATTACGTCGTGTCATGTTGAAAAAATTAAAAATTAAATAAAATTTTTCTCTATTTTGCAAGAAATAGGAAAATAAAGTACTTATCACTTCCAAAATACCTATTGTTGGAATTGACAAGAAAATTCGTTATTAACATTGATAGCCTAATTCTGTAACTCAAACGTTCGATCTGTTATCGTCAATAACATATTTTTTTTAAATTTTGTATTCCATAAACAGTTTATTTTATTTAACATAATGAAAGTCTGTTATTACCGTAAAATAAAAGTAATAATAATATTATTTACAAAAAAAAAAAAAAAAAAAAACATTTCACTGTTGTGGTCAATTATGTACCGATATACATAAAATTATAATTATTGATCACAAAAGATGTAAATTGCTAAAAAGGATAAAAAGCTGTTACTAGCTATAATAGATGAATTAATATTTTATAAGATATATATCTACTTCTGGTGTAAACTGTATTAGGTTTCCTTTTTTTAATTAAGGAATATTTAAAAAATCTGTTATATATAGCTAATTTAATAACAAATTAAAGTAAGGTATTATTTTTGGGTTGGTTAGTTGGATGAACGACTTCTAAATACCACAAGGAAAAGGTTTATTCGAAGACACATGATAAATAAAAAATAACTTTTTGGAGATTTTCATTTTATATTGCACAATTTACTAACGTAACTCGTATAAAGGCATGCCGTTATCCTTTCTGTGTTAGCAAACGGATTTTCCCTATTGTTAATTTGAACATAGTCAACATGTAGTTTCTACATATTCCCAATAAAACGCCTTTAAAATATAGTAATTTTATTACTCATCATAATAAACAATGAATTCATCCGTATTTTAGGACACACCCATATTCAATTCCATTGAAGCTGAAAAGTATAGGAGAACGATTAGACGCCTACTTCAGAAGAAGCGACAATACATATATGGCCGGACAGAAATAAGGACGTTCTTATAAACAGTTTAGTACATGAATATCTCTTGCCATTGGACGATAGGCTCATACAATTATTGATTTTTTTGCTTTGTGGACGATTTCGGTATTCATCTCGTTATTTCTACAACTGATTATATCGGTTGGACGTGTTTGGCATTAGTAATCTTTTTTTAGTAATTTTAAACATATATAATAAATATATTATTTTCATATTTATTTTTTTTTTTTTTTTTTTAGAAAATGTTGTATTTGTGTTTATTAATTGTTTTTATTTGTAATTTTCTAAAATGTGAAAATTGTCATTCGATTGGAATATTCATATAAAACTATAACATTTTTATAATACAATGTTCTCAACAGTCAACTTATGAAGGCACAAAATTGTTACCTGGCATTTTAACAAGTTTTTCCAAATTACATAACGCAATCATTGTAGTATTAACAATATTTATTAATGTTAAACAGCAACATATATAGAATTCAAAAATACTGTTGAACGGTTTTCAATTCTGATACTTTAGCAGAACGAACGAAAAGTTAATAGAAACTGCCTAAAAGCATATGCTTTACCTGTACTTTAGAGAAAAAATCTCTCTTTATTATAGGTATGTTTTTAAGAATGTAGGGAATGTTAAATGAATATATCTCCGGTCCTAAATTTGTCCGATTTAAAACATTTTTTTTGCTAATGATATATAGCTATGAATATAGTTTTTAATTATCCTTTATGCAAATTGCTATTTATTTAAAACTTTACACAAGAAAAGATAACGAAAACAATACTTCGAACTTTTAATTAAAGTTTAAAAAACCATATTTCCTATTTTTTTCCCTAAAATGTTCCCCTGTTGTGTTGGATTAACATTATAAAAATTCCTTCTGTTTATAACCCCTAATTCCATACATCTATGTTTCGTTCTGTTATCGTTAATAACAGCAAAAAATTCCATTTTCTATTCTACAGAAATATTTTATTTTAAATTTAACCAGAATAAAAACTGTTATTGAGAATTGAACTGTAAAAAGCGTAAAAAAACGCTTTCTATAAATATTTTTAAACCATAAAATAACTGTCAACGGCCCGGTATTTATGAATAGTGGATAAAGTTAATTATCACGTAAATTTTAAAAGCTATTTTCTTAAATAATCAACTACACAAATAAAACACAGCTATTTTCTTACATAATACACTATTTTTTAAAAAATTGCATTTAACTATTTCACGGTTTTTATAATTTTAATTTGCTACTGACATCTTATTCATGAAAGAACAATTTGGCTAGATGCTCCATATTTGTGAAATAGCACTTTTAAAGTAAATATCAACTATTATGTAGTTGTTGTGCTTCAGTAGAATTAAAAAATTGATCCAACATGAATAAAGAAACCTTTAAAAAAAAAAGAATTTATCAAAATGTTTTTTTCTTTTTTTCACAAAAAATAAACGAAAATGTTTTATTTATTTTGTCAACTAACTTTGTTACCATTTTAAACCGAACTAAAAAAAAATTACAATAATAGAAATTGCATTAGGAACAAAATTTTTTTAAATTTGACCTTAAATATCATAATTTTGAGCTGGTAATTTTGAGTATTTTTCAAATTTCATAAACCAAAATGGTGAAAGTGTTATCAATGCACGATGTACAGAATACTAAATTGCTCTGTTACACGTTTTCGTTGCTAGTACATTTACAGAGCCTTATTCTGTAGGATTCAGTTTTTATGAAAACGTAAAATTTAGTGATATTCTTTCATCTTTCTTTAAGTGTGTTAGTTTAAGCAGGCAAATATTTTGGAAATTTTTTCTATAAAAATTATCAAACTTTTTGGGTGCATGCACAATTTTGGTATTAAAAAAAAAATTTCACAATTGTCACATACTATTTTCCATGTATTTTTTTTTTTTTTTGCACTCCGACGAAAATTGTAGATATTACAAACTTATATATACCTTTAACACATGTGATGAAGATCCTGTAAAACTCGTTGTAGAAACTTTTAAAATAAATGGTAAACTAAGTATTATTTATCATTAGATTGGGCCTGGGCTGCTTTTTTTATGAATGCTAATGATTTCTTCCTTTGTTTATTAAATCTAATTAGGGTCCTAACCGATAAACTATTAACAATTCAGATATTCTAATGTTGGTACTCTAGTTTAGTATTAACATACCAATTACACTGAAAAAAGGTATTTTTAATGAATCGGTTCATTAAATGATTTTTTCGATTAATTTTTAAATTAATTTACTAACTTATAGTTTCCAATGAAAAGATTCATTTGAAATTCAATGAAAAAGTAAACGCTATAATTGACATTTCATTGAACCAGAATTTATTTCTTAATAAGTTTATTTATCGTTATTATTTAATGTACAAATACATTGGTTGTAATAATTGAATTAATAAAAATATATCATTAAATTGGCGTTAAAATAAAATGCTTTCTACACGGGAATTAAAGCAGTTTTGTCTTTATATCTTAACAAAAAATGACGCGTTTTAAATAAAATTCAACAATTATATTTGTCTTAAAAATGAAAATTATAAAAACGCGAATAGTTGTAAACCCATAAATCTAAATTTATTGCTACCCAGGAAGAAGTAGTAGCAGCACACTTATTGATTACACGAAATTAGATAAATTCGTATTAAAATCCTGTAACTGTAAGTATAACTAATGTTAGTGGTTTTAACAGTTTTCAAAATTATATATTTAACTTATATTTATGTAAAGTTAAAAATAATTAAGATGGCAGGGCATAATATTTGGGACGCTACAACTGCTGAATCGTCTATATTCTTGTATAATATTAATGGCATTTAAGAATGTAAATTTTTTTTTCAACTGATTTAATTAAAATAAAATAAAACCAATACGACGAAAATTTTTTCAATGTACGGTTCATGTACAGGAGAAAAATATGAGTTCATTGAAATTAATGAACTCTTCACTGCAAAAATTCCATTGAAACAACTTAACTTTTTCATTGTAATTTCATGTACCTTTTTGGTTCAGTGTATACGTGTACCAATTACTAAGTTCTTTCCAATGTGGATATCGTCAAACGAACTCAGCACCATGTTGAAAGAAAAGTTTGATTAAAGTCAACCTATATTGTACCACCTATATCCATTTTCGGTTACTATAAACAATTAATTGTCCAGCGGAATGTCGTGTCATAAAACATGGCGAATTTATTGTAGCCTGACGTGGTTAGTGCGCTTTGACTATTCAAAAAGAATAAGAAATTGGTGTCCGGGTTCAAATCTCGACTATTTTTCTTGAATGTGGTGACGAATATGCATGACGTGTCGCCTGAAAGAAGGTGCGCTTTGTTCGAAATGTCACAAATGTTTGTTCGCATCTGTCGAATATGTTTTACATCGAAAGATTGTGTCAAAATATTAAGCCATCGTCGATATTTCTGCAAGACACGGTCTGCTGAGATATTTTTTTATAAGCATAACTACATTATTAAATCTACCCAAGTAGACAAGTTATCCAAAAATTCAAGTTTCTTGAAATATTGCTGGATCCGACATGAAATTACATAATAAAATGATTAATAAAAATTGAAAATTCAAGTAAATAAAAATAATGACTAGAATTAAAATTTATTTTTTTGCTGAGAACCCTTTAAGGATTGTAGTTAATTATAAGTTTTAAATCAAACTTATCGGGTACTGGATCTCGGATGCGCTTGAACATACAATATTGATTTCAAAAAAAAAAAAACCATAAAACTTATATTTTTTAATGGGAAATTTAACCGACTTTAGCTAAAAGTGGTTATTGCCTTATTATGGCATTTGAGGTAACGAAATGTAAAGTTTGGAAAACCATGAAAATTAGAAATTTTAAATGTTTTTACATCTTATGTACATACATACATACACACATACTACATACATACTACATACATACATACATACATACATAGCATACCTACATACATACATACATACCATACAGTAACATAACATACATACATACTACATACATACATACATCAATAATACATAACATCATACCATACATACATACATACAATACTACATACATTACCACATACATACATAATCATCACTACATACAACATACATACATACACATACATACATTAATCCTGAAAAGTATGTTATGTATATTGTATGTACATGTTACATAACTTAGAGAAATTGTGAGTGGCTACGATTTTCAAATGATTTTTCTCTTCTTTATTCAAGTTGTTGATCTGAAAAATAGCAATCAAGATAAACGCGTGTATAAGTGCGGGTTTTCATTTAAAATCCTATTTGTTTTACCTAAAATATAAGATCGCATCTGTTCATTGAATATATGCCAATTGTCGGTGGTCTCCTGTTTCCATGACTATTTTCAAGATTTTTTGTGGCTTGTATATACCATGACAAAAGGTAATTATATACCATATATTTCGCACATGTCGGATTGGAGAGCGTTTAATGTTAGTATGGTTTCATTGAACAATCATCCAGTGAAACTTCCTGCTACTCTATTTTTATAAGAGACTTGGCTTACCAGTGAGAAAAAAAACATCGTACCAGCACATCAGCTGTTTCAACCTGTTTTACGCAGACGTGTGTAAGCCATTGTCAAAAGAATCCAAGCAACGTATTAAGAATGAGCAATGATGGAAGGTGGAGTGCATTCGAAAATCCTTTAACAAAAGTTCAGGGACGCTCTTCAAAAAATGTCAACGCCTGATTCAATTTTGTTTTTATTTGTTTTAGTTTTAAACTGCATATTTTAATCCAGTTGTAAGGTAAGTATTTTATAAATTTTCAAATATAAATAAAAAATCTCACTGAAGAATAATTTATTTTTTAATGTTCTGCACAAAGAAAAAGTTAAGTAAACGTTAAGCTTTTGTTTAAATTTGAAATGAGAAAAATTATGTTGCTGAAGGAGTTCAATATCTGTTGCAAATATAGACTGGGTGGCGATTTCGTGTAGTGAAGGTGTGTTTATAACTCGGTAATCCCCATTTGTATGAGGATTGGTAGTATTTTATTATATTGTGCCAGTACGTTCGGTAATTATATCTCGTTTTCAAAAAGTTGGTGCCAATCCATGGCCGAACTTATGTTAATTTATGTATTATAAGGTACTAATGCATAAATAATATACATTTTAATTTCTGGCCACTAGAATGCTGCTAACCTGTTATTGTCTTTATGAGTAGTTTTTAGACAAAAAGTCTAAAAATATTATACATATTTAACCAATTTCATCATCTTATATCATATATCATAATAGCTAATCCTATTTATCAAAATTATAATTCTTATATAATATATATGAATCTATAATAATATAATTTTTAATATATAATATTTCATAAGCTTTTGGGGGTGGAATTATAAATGATTTGTAACTAATTTCCTTAAAATTAAGTTTTAGTATATATTTTCCATTAACTTTTTATTTTGGAGAGGGAAATTTTCCTTTTTTCCCTCCCCGTGGATCGGTGTTTGAAATTATTTCATGAATATAAATATCCGCATGTATTATAATTTACATTCACTTAATGGGAATTAAAAAAAAATCTTTATTCAATTTAACATATATTCGCTGTTTCATATATGAACATAATGAGAAATTAAAT
>MINK01171888.1:0-27371 GCA_001735545.1 Phormia regina
CAATGACAACACAATGTTAAAATCATAGCTTTTTCAGTTCTTTTTTTGCTGGGATCATAATCATAACTAACATTTTACCGAATCTTGTTTGACACTGTCTTACAACTCCAACTCCAAACTATTATTTTTTAAAGAAAGTGGTCAAGCGAATCTGATTAAATATTTAGTAAATGTGAAAATATGGCTTAATAAAAATGAATTCTTCAATCTTTCTTAAATATAATAAATATATAAATTTGAATCATTTAAGATATTTAGTTGTATGTGTACCAGGCGCGGATCCAGCTCAAGCTTTTGGGGAAGGAAAATAGAACGATTTTCTTAACAATTTCCTTAAATTGTATGACTTTTGGGGAGGGAAATTTCCTTTATTTTTTTCTTTCTAACTATGAAAAGATTATAAATGTCTATTTGTCATTTACATAGTAATCAATACTCAAAATATTACTTTAATATTAAAAAAAACTGAAAATTTAAATAAAATTTGTAAATAATTTTTCTGTTCACAAAAGATTTATGTCAATCAAATATTTCTGTGTCACCCCACATATTGAAGAGAAATATTTTAATGCAGTTGCGTGTACGCAAATGACTTATTTAATTTAGATGTAGACAATAATGTACCAAGTAATTATACAAATTAGTAAAAAATGTTGGCCAGCAAATTAACGTGGGAAAATTGTGGGTTTTTAGAAATAAAAGTAAATCATAATTTTTTATCTCTGCAAAATTATTATAGTAATGCTTTTGTTGCTTAAAACAACATTTTAACAAATAAAAGTCTTGTTTTTGGCTGCACTTTTGTTGCTAGTATTATAATAATTATATTTTTTTTTTGTTTAACAATATGGCCTTAGGTAAGTAATGGCTGCCCAACTTCTTCTATAGGTTTTATAAACTAAGAATCCAAAAATAAATTTCATGTTGCTACAGCTAAATATTTTTTTTTATTTTTTCTTAGTTTTTTTTATGTACTTTTTTGTAATAATTTCTTTTTTGTTGTTTATTTTTTGTTTTTATTTAATTTAGCGTTACTAAAATGTTTTTTCGCTTGTTGCGCGCTTGTACTTTTGTGGTTTCGTAAACAAAAATATAAAAAAAAGTATGAATTTTTCTTTTAGTTTTTATATATTTTCAGTTATTTTTTAGGTCAAGCTGTGGGAACTTTTTTCTTTTTTACTACAATTTATTTCAATATAAAATAACAGTTTTTAAAATTAACAAACAACTACCGCACAAAATAATAATAATCAGCAACAGAATGTAAATAAGGGGTAAGTAATCAAGGCGAAAGCTTTCCCTTTCAGTCAAAAAAAAAAACTTAAAAAGCGGCTGCAAATTATTAAAACTTAAAAATTTGATTAAAAAAGAATATAACATTTAATTAGGAAAATCGCGGGAAAATATTTATGTACTTATGTAAATATTTAAGAAAAAATATATATTTTTCATTACTATTGATTTTGTGACTATATATTTTTATAAAAACTTTAATTTCGTGTTATTTTTTCTTAAGCTAAAATAAGAAATAAATCTCTTTTCTTTATGAAGAGAAAATTAAAACATTTTTACTAATTTAAATTCCCTTTTTGTTTAAAATTCATTTTGAGTTCCTTTGTCTATAATGAATACAACTTTTTGTTACAAGATTTTGTATAAGCTTTTCCCCTCTCTCTCTCTCTCTCACTCTCTATTTGTCATAACTCTGGTTGTTCTCATGTTGATTTTGGCAACTCATTGAAATTCAGGTAATGTTGCTACTTAAGCCAATATCTTATAAAAAAATAAAACGTTTTTATCATTGGGGTAAAATAAAAAAAATATATAAAAACAAACTTTAAAACCCCATGACAACAAAAACAAATAATAGAAAGAAACCAAGACATTTTCATTTATAGTTTTTGGGAGAGGAAAATATCTTATGTATTTATTTTTAAAATAAAATAAGAGAGAAACTTTAATACTTAAATAAATTGTGGCCAGCATAAATAAAAAAGGAAAAACTTGCTAAAGTTTTCTTTTTTGGTAAATAAGACAAAACAAAAATAAAAGTAAAGTTAAAAAGGAAAATTTAGAAAACAAACTATAAAATGCACGTGATGACTCAAATAAGCAAAGATATAGCAAGATATGTATAGAAATGTAATTACAGTGGATCATAAATATGGGATTTAATTTGAATACAAATTATTTTCCAATAAAATTAAAAAAAAAAATATTTTTATATAAAAAAATAATTTTTATTTTTTTCGAAAAAAAAAAAAAAAATATTATTATTTTTTTTGAAAAATAAATAAAACTATTAGTAAATAGAAGAGTTTTTAATTACCATCCATATTCTAAACTTTATGTAACAAAACTATAACAAATCATAAAACTATAATAAATTATTTTTTGTAATTATTTATTATAGTTTTGTCATTAGTTATATTGCTCAGAAAAATAACACAATGACATTATTTTTTCGATCAGAACATCTATTGAAGAAAAAGATTTAAGGATTATTTTCCCTGCATTTTCAACAACAGAAATTCCAATTTTACTCCTAGTTTCATATATAAAAAAAGGATATTTCTTCAAATGAGATCAGAGTAAATTAAATAATTTTTACAGTCTTATGAAAAAAAATTTCATTACATATAAGGACACATGAGAGCGTTTCAATTTAATTAAGTTTTAAATTTTATCTAAAATATAAGTTAACATTTTCTTAATCATTGAAAAAATCCCTCTTAATATCTTCAGCTACTTTCCAAACCAAAAATAGTTGCAACTATAGTCAAGTGTCCCGCTTTAAAACTAAATTGTCTATTGGCTTATTAATAGATTACGTGTAATAAATGAAATAACAATATTGTTATATAAATTCTTTAGGTTAAACTAACTTGTCATTAAAAAAGTACTCTGAAAAAAATCTTTCTCTAGAAATGAAATAATTGTATCATTACTAGTTACTTAACTAACCATAAGTAATCTGGATATGAGACAGAATCCCTGTTTCAAAATTAATAAATAAACAATTGTTAATGAAACAATTTAGTTCAATAATTCTTCAAGAGAATTTAGTTGTATTTCTTAAAGACCCTTTCATTATTATTTGATTTTCATTTATTTCCAAAGGACAACACATGTAATTTTTTTCCGTTCTCACTCTCATTCTCCCACATTTTTTCTTACATATTGGGAGAATTTGTTTTTTGAAAATATGAAATTTTTTTCAAAAGAAATATTTAAACAAAACTTATTTACAAAACAAAGAAACTTTTTTCAATATGTTTAGCAACAAGGATTCTTGTTTTGTTAACAATAAAACCATTGAAGAAAATTTTTTTAAGGGAAAATTATTTTTTTTTTTTTTTAATAAATAATTTATAAATAAAGTTAGAGAAGTTTTGTATTTCTTAAGAAATGTTTTAAAGCACTTTCTTCAATAGCGTTTAATTTGATTTTTATTTTCTTTAATACATGTTTTTTTTTAACTAAAACTCTTTCTTCCCTATAAACATTTTGCCAGTCTTTCTTTAGGGGCTTTCAAATTTTATTTTATTAAAATAATATTGATTAAAAAACTGAGAAAAATAGCAAAAAGAAAGCATAATATTTAGCCTAACTACTTTTTAACATTCGCAAGTATAATCTTGCCTTAAAGGAATTTTGGCAAAAAAAAAATGTTTTCTAGTGAACATCCACTAAATGCCGAGTTTATATCCTGTCTTAATGCTTAAATAAATTTCGTCAAACTTTAATGCTAACAAAAAAATAGAATAAAACTTTTCAAAAATTTCTTTATTTTTTGCTTATGGTGTTGGCAAAAGACGATAAAAACTATTGGTTAAAAAAAAAAAAGAACACATACACCCACAAAACAAAGCCAAGCACAAAAACTTTGTTAATTCTCTAGGATAATAATGGTAGATTTAGTGTTAGAGAGCTAGTGTTGCTTGTCAGAATAAAAGAAAAATTCATCATTAAAAGCACTTGACCGGATGTTCTGCCACCAGTAATCAGGCTTGAGTTTATACATGATAAAGTATAAGAAAGCAAACTAAAATATACACAGAGAAAATTGAAAAGTATGATAATAAATGAATAGAAAAAAAAATTGTGCTCAAAACGACAGGATCATGAAATGGGAAGAAAAGTAGTAGATATAAATAAAATGTGTAATTAATAAAACTATAAATACAGTATCAACTGAAACAATGTTTAAAAACAATTAAAAACATTTAAAACAAATTGTATTGCCTACTTTAGAGATTAAAAAGAAAAAGTTTACTCACAATTTTTAAAAACTTCATAGGGTGAAGTTAATGTTAAAGCTTTAACTATGGCCTAAACTCGCCTTTTTAAATAAATAAAATCTTTAATTAGCAAGTATTTACTTTTAAATTTATTAGTAATTTATAACTCTCTACTTACTCTTTAATTTTATTTTTTTCTCTCTTTAAAAATCCTTTATTCATCCTTATTGTTTATTTTCTTTATTCTGTGCTTATAAAACATTTTATTGATAATGAAATAAGTTTGAGAAGCTACTGATAATGCATTCAACTCACAAATAATCCAATTCATTTACAATATTTCTTATTTTTTTCCATTTTTTCTTGTTAGTGCTTTTCATTTTATCCATAAGTTTGCATGTTTGCATTTTATTCAACATCTGCTGCAACTGCTGCTTTCGTAACTGTCTGTGTAAATTTGGCGTAAATTTTATTCTTGATGATTTTTTTTTTTTCATCTTTATTTTGGGGGGTTTATTTCTTTTCACAGACGATTATAAAACTTGTGTTTAACAAATCCTTGTAAAGAAAAGTATTTTTTTTTTCTTTTTTTAGAATTTGATAAAATGCTAGGAAATTTGGTTTGTTTTTTTTTTTTTTTGTGTTTTGTAAGTTTACAGCTGATGCTGGATAACTATTGTTTGTGGCTTGTCGATAATGGAAATTTCTTTCCAAACAACTATATTCAATGAATTTCATTTACATCTTGTTATCGCCTGATTATTATAATTTAATTTTAGTTTTTTTATTTTATTTATTTTTTCTTTTTTTTTGGCAAATTTCAGCTGTTTGAGAATAAATAAAAAAGGGTAATTGAAAAGTTATTTATAGTTATGTGTTTTTTTCTGTCGTAATCAGTTAATATTTTAAATAATTAGCTTAGATTAGGGATTTTAATTTCAATGATTTTGTTAGAGGAAATTAAAAAGAAAATTCCTAAAAGTATGCAGTAAATTATTTAAACTTTAATTTTATTATATAAATTATGTTCCTAAATGCATACATAGTATGAGTTGTATTTGTCTGAAAGTTTAAATTATATTTTGTGGGTTTTTATTTTATTTATATTTTTTACGTAGACATTAAAATTATTAATAAAAATATTCGATTACTATCAATTAAAATAAATTTTGACTTACAACAATTTTTTTTCAAAATAATTAACAAATTTATTTCATTGTCATCTTTAAATCTACAAAATAAGAATTCAAGTCTTTTTATATAATTTTATTTAACAGTTAATAAATTACACTTTGGTTCCATAATTCAAAATTGCAATAATAGCATAATTTTAGGGTTTTCTTTAAATAACTGAAAATTTGGCACATAATTTATTATATATTTCTTAAGTAATAATTAAAAATAAATATTGTTGCTATTAAATTATTTTAAAGAGGAATGACATTTTCATTAAACAGGCACACTTTTAGGCTTAACCACAGCAGCCATAACCGAAATTTAAAAGTATACTTTAGTGCTTACTGACAATATCATTACGTAAAACAAATAAATTTCAAATTAAATTTAATTTAATTTTAAGTTGGCCTTAAAAGTGAAACACTCTCAATACCTCCCTTCCCAAGAAATAACAATAAATAATAAGCAGCTTGTTATCATTGTTTTGGTAAAAAACTTCACATACAGCTCCTAAAAATATGTATATCTACATGGGTTACTTTTTGGGTGTTCTATATATTGTCTTGTTTGTCTGTATATATGAGTCTGCTAAAGTGGAGGAGGGTGAAAAGTATCATACAATAAAAGTCCTTAACATCCTTTTGTAATAAAAAGCAAATTTGTAACACATTTTCAGCAGTTAAACGTGCCAAAATATTTTCTGGGAAATTAGTTGTTGCTTCTATGTTATTGTTATTATTCTATATATTGTTTGTAATGATGATAAAGCTAACTGCTGCTACTACTACTACTGCTGCTGTTGTTGTTGTTGTTGTTATTATTATTTTTGGCGTTTTTTGTTTTCTTTGTTCCTCAATGTTTAGGAAATTTTTCGTTAAACTACAAGTCAAGGAGGGTGTTTTACTTCTTACAAAAATAAATGAAATAAAAGTTGACCTGTTTAGAAGAACAATACAATGCCATTGTTAAAATAAGTAAGAAGTTAGAGAAGAAGAAAAACATATAATAAAAATAAAAGTGATAAAATTGTTATTTATATATGTATGTATGTAGGTATATATATATAATTGTAGTGGTAGTATGAGTAGACGTTTTTTGTAAGTCTTAGTTTATATTTATAATGTTTTCTTAAATAAGAACATTAAAAACATACATAAAATCCTTAATTTACCACCATCAACAACAACAGTAACAAATTCTGTTTTTACTCCTATTAGTCTCTCTAGTCCTCCCAGTTTCTTTAACATTCTTGGAAGCTAGTAAATTAGCATTACAACAAAAAACAGAAACAAGAAAAAAAAAACAGGGTGAAAGGTAAAGACTTGGAAAATTATAATTTAAAAAGGGTTAAATTATAAAAAGATCTTTTAGTCTCAATACTAGGGAAGAAAACAACACAAATGCAAATAAAATGCTATGAATAAACTTAATTTTGAGCTTAAACAGATATTGAGGAACAATAAAAGAATAAGCTTAAATTAATAATTTTCTTTCGAAATACACTTTAGTGTTTGTTATACAAAATAAAATTTATTTAGAATTATTTCACATTTTATTCTTTAGGCTTTATTTAAATTTTTCCATTAGTATCCTGAAAATTTAACCAAGTTCTATTAACAAATTAAAAAATGGTGTTGCTGTTTGACAAATATTTAATTTGTTAACTTCTGTCAGTATTTTAATTTTCTTAAAAACGATTTTCTCCAAACTTTTTTCTAAATGACATTTAGCTTTAAAAAAAAGCAACTTAATTGTTCCTTTAAAAAAATATATGAAAAAAGAAAAAATCAGTAGACAAACTTTGACACTTCAAGGTATTAAGAACAGCCAAGAAATTTTATAACTTTGTTTTTTTTTTTTTGTAATTTCCCGTCCACCAAAAATAGAGTGGTTTAAGGTAAATTTTATTTTTACTTTATCATCATTCAATTTGATTTGTGCTAGAGTTTACACAATTTTAACAAGCATACACTTAGGAGCACAATTTACCTACGTGAGAAAAACAAAATTCATAGACAATAGAATTCTTTACGATAAAACACAATGGTAGTTTAATTAAAATTTTCAACATCTTGGAAATTGAAAAACAAAATTTTTTTTGTTAGAAATTAAAATAGTTCAAGCGAATTGAATTATATTAAAAGTAGAACAAAAAAACCTTAAGAGTTTTTAGCCACAACAAAGAAGATTCAATAAAAACGTAAAGCATATTTTTAGGGGAAAGTAAAGCTAAAGGGTGAGGGTGAGGGTATCTAAACAAAAGCTAAATAATTGAATTTAATTACATACATACACATTTTTTGCAGGAAATTAAAATCACCACTGTAGACAAATTGTTAAAGAAAACAAAGTTATGTAATTGAAATTAAAGACTTTAATTTTATTTCTATGAAAGAAAAAAGAAACCTTAAGAACAGTTTTTTTTTAATCTTTATTATTTCAGCTGTAATTTAAATTTGTTTTATATAATGTATAGCTTATATTAAACATAATTTAAATTTGGTGTTTATGTTTGTTTAAGAATGTGCCATTGGCTTTAGTTATTGTTGCATGTCTTTTATTTTGTTTTTGTATTCTTTGGTATTTTATTTATCTCAAGTATATAAAGCGTTATTGTCTGTGTGTGGGTATATGTAATAGTAAGTGCATCATTGGCACTTAACTTCAAAACAGTAAAACAGCCAAAGGTTTCCACTTTATATCATTTACTATATATACATATCTATTTTATATTGCAACCATTTTTACCCCCTTAAACATGTACTAAACGTTGTAATAAGTACTGGGGTTGTTGTCACAAAATTTTGCACAACACTTAAGCTTATCTACATCTCTACAATAGCAACAATAACAGCAACAGAACAAATGCATTGAAAAAGAAAACATCAAGCTAAGAAGAAAACTTACTTGAGAAAAAAAAAAAAACAAAACAAAACAAAAACATTTAGGGGGTAAAAAAAAGAAAAAACTTATAAATACTTGTTCTTTTTGAAGAGGGTAAGAAAATCTAAGCAAAAAAAAAAAACAAAACTACACTGACACTACTTGTACTGGCACAGTGCTACCAGAAAACAGCCATTAACAACAAAACGATCTTAACGCCATCTTAAGCAACACTTAACGTTGCTGAAGTTATAAACTCTCCAAAAAGTATAAAAACCATGGTCATGATACATAAAACAAATTTTATAAAACAAAGAAAATAAAAAAACCAAATGAAATTAAATTTAATTTTATTTTATTTTGTTTGTTTTTTCTTTCTGATAAAACGACAATACAGGAAAAAATGAAAAAGAATAAATGACTTTAATTAAGTTAAGTCTGTAAATACTATACAAATACATACATGTGTATGTATGTACGTAATTCTAAGGATTTTATTTATTGCATTTTATTTTTCAAATTCAAGAGAATTTCAAAAACCTAAATTGTTCTGCAACTGATATTATTGTCTAATAAATTCAATAAACTTTGACCAAACAAAATTGAATTTCCTTCTTCTTCAAATACAATTTTTTATTTTATTATTATTTTTTTTCTTCTCTGGAATAGCAAATATATTTTTGTTTTTAAAATAAATAGAAAAACTTGTTACAGTTTTGTTGTTTTTATGCTTTTGTTGTTTTGTGTTGAATTGTAAGTTCTGTGTTACCCCAATTGCAATTGAAAATTGTTATAAATTTAATCAAAACACAAGATTGCAAACGATAACCATAAAATAACAACATCCCAACATCATCAATATAATCAAAAAACAAAAATGTGAAAAAAAAAACCTGTAAAAATGTTCATGCACACACATCGTACATTTTATTTTAGAACAAGTGTTTAGATTTTTCTATCTAAACGCTCTTTTCTTGGACCATATCTCTTGTCTCTTCCGTTTCCGTTATTTTGCTTTTAAAATTAAATTGAACTAAGGAAAACTTGACTTGTGATGTGTTTATATTTAAAAAAAAGAAGAATAAATAAACATTGTATATTAATAAATTTAAAAATAAGTAGGAAAACAGAATTGGAAAAATAAATAAATAAATAAATAAATAAATAAATATGTATATTTACGTTAGAATCATTTTTTAATGTTAACAATTGAATTGCATACATTTTAGGGGCTAACATAAAATACTATACTGGGTTTTAAATAAAATGATATAAAACATGAGGTTCCATAGATTATACACCCTCCGAACGAAAAAAATAAATATTGAATCCAAATATTTCTTACATCGTTAAATAAATGTCTATTAGACTCCTTCAACTACATAAACAAAAAATATATTCCCTAAATATATTTCTATAAATATATATTTATTAGCTTTTTATAAATGATGCTCCGTTGGTCTAATTAGTAGAGCTATAAAAAGCTTTAAAATCATTTTATATATACACTTTAAAATTAATTTTCAACAAAAATTTAGATAAATTAAAATATATAAGAAATAATTAGTGTCTTAATATATAATTTGATTTTTTGCATATTAGTTTTTCTTCTATTGACATTAAGTCAAAAATCTTTCCTTTCTTTTCATACCAATTTATGTAACAGTTTTTTTCAAAATTTTAAATATATTATTTTATTTTTTACTTTTTTTAAACAATAAATTATGTTTTTTTTTTTTAATAAAAAGGGTTTATTAAGAGTTGAAAGCACAGAATCATATACAAAAAATTTATTATTATTATTTGTATATAATTTTGCTCAGTATAAATGTTATAGGTTTTATAGCACTAGAAAACATCCAAAAAGAAAAAAACAAATATTAATAGTTTTTAGTTAACCTTTTTTTCTATATTATAAGGCTAAAATAAAAACTAAATGTAAATATTTTTATAGCTTATTTTTTCAATATTTAAATAAAAAAAACCCCTTAACATATAAAAATAAAACAAATTTGTTTCATAACGGTAATTCATATTTTTTTATAAACATATTTTTATACATATATACATATATGTGTATATTGTACAATAGCAAAATATGGGGAATTCCCCTTGTGTAATTTTAACAATCTCTATAAATTATGGTCGAATACATATTTTTGCAATGCAAATTTTTATTCACAAACAAAAACATACAAATGTATGTGTGTGTGTATGTATGTGTATAAATATAAACACATTCTTATAATATAACATAGGTATGTCAGTGTATGTATGTATGTAGGATGTTTATTTTTGTCGACATATTTAGGTATTATTGTTTTGTTTTTCATTTTATTTATAAACATACTCTATTTTATTTCCTTTTTTTTCCGGGGTTTTGTTTACAATATCACTTAGTTTGCTGTATAAATTTAAAGGGGGAAAGGCAATACAAATATGAAGACCCAAACACTAATACTATTACCCATACATATATGCATATAAAATTTGTATAGCATACCAACAAAAACAATAAATATGATGTTGCATATTTTAAGGAGGGTTAATACTAAAATACAAAAAAACAAATAGCATAATACCCTTAAACAGCAACAGCAAAAAAAGGTCTATTTACACAATTTCCTATGTGTTGACTAATACTCTTGCTGCTATATATGTATATTTTAGTTTTAAGTGTGGTTTGGTCCTCAGTTTTTGTTATTTTTCACTCATACTTAAATTTTGCTTTTTACTTTAATATTTCTTTGCATATTTATGCGTAAAATAGCATATTTGCTATTGTATTTTATTTTTTATTTTATTGTTTAAATATCTTGTATTAAGCTTTTTCATATGCATGGTTGACTATGTTTACATTCCTATAAATTTCTAGAGAAAAAACTCTTATTGTTTTTTTGTGTTTATGCGTAAATAATGGCGTTATAGGCAAAATTTATATTTCTAAATACATATATATTTTTTCACAAAAAAAAAATAAGTTGTTTTAAATAACTTAAGCGTGAAAAATGTGTACAAGAGAATTTATATAAAAAAAAACCGAAATAATTTGTGGTGGTTTTGTTTAAATGAAAAAAATATATATATTTGTTTTTTATAACATAGTTTTAGGAGCATAACAAATAAATATTGTTTTGCATATTTATAAAGGAATTAAAAAATATATAAATACAATTCAAGACAACAACAGCTAGATATTTGCTAGAAAAATTGACTAAACATAATATTTAAAAGATAAAATCAGATGACACAACTTCAAATAGAAAATTTAAAATGTTACACAGAAATATATCCGAATTAAAGCAACAGTTTCTTTACAAATTCGGAAAAAAAAATATTTTCACAAATTTCAAAGTCATAACTTATTCATTCACTTGGTAATAATTTGCCTGATCTTGTATTATATAATTTAAAAAACATTTTTAAAATTTTACAGTATGAAAAATGTGCTTGATTTTATAAAGTTATAAAGTAAATATTAAAAAAAAAAGAATTGACATAATTATAATAATTGCAAATATTATATATTTTACCATATTTTAATGAACCTTATGCTTTGAAAATATTAAAATTTCCAGCTACATTTCTTTTGTATGTTATAGTAGCATACCTCCGTAAGCTAATGAAATAAAATATTATTGACAAAATGTTATATAAATATGTACAAAACCTAAATATGTTTAAGAATATTAACAAATTACATACTTTAGGGATTAGACACGTTAAGCAGAAAAAGTACTAATACCACAACATAAGGCTTACTAATACTAAGGCAACAAATAAATACTACACATAACACATATAGTTTTTATGTGGTAAAATCCAAAATAAGCGACAACGGATGAAAAAATATATAAAATTAAAAACTAAAATTTATAAAAAAAAAGTTTTAAAATTAAATGTTTTAAATAAAAGTTTCATTTTCTAAAATTTGTATGTGACTATAAAAAGTTTTTTGTTCTTTTTTTATTTTCCAATATTTGTATGTAACTTTAAATAGTTATTTGTTTTAGTGATTTATTGTATTTTTTCCAATCCTGGTCTATTTAACAATAATATTTGCAAATGCTATATTACATTTGATTTACAAAATACATGCATATTTCTATATGCTAAAACAATTCATTTCATTTAGGACATTTTTTGTTTGCTTCACATCTAAACTTTTAAAGTTTTATTTATTTTTATTTGTTCTTTTGTTTATAACTGTGTAAAATTTTGTCATAAATTTGTATTTTGGTTTTAATTTTAAATAAACGCTAAATTGCAGACAATTGCAGACATTGTTTAAATATTTATTTGGCTTTCTTTTTTTTTTTTATTTTGGTTTACACATAAATTAACTTTAATAAAGCATACATATAGGAGTAGTAAAAAATGCTTTATTTAATTTGAATTAAAGATCTTAATTTTAGTTTTAAATTATGAAAAAGTTTATTTTAAATTAGTTTTAAATATATTTTAAGTTATAAATTTATTTATTTTTTTTTTTTAATTTTTATAAAAAGCTTCTAATGTAAAATTGAAAGTCTACTTTTAGGCTTATTTATATTAATTTTTTTTAAGGCTCAGGCCATAATATAAATAAGCATAAATCACCATACTTACATTATTTATTAATACTTTTTTGTATATTTAATAAAACCTCGAAATTCCTTTTGAAATTTAAATTAAAATGAATACAAAATTTATACATAAAACATGTTTATGTCTTTATTCCTAAGAAGAAAAACTGTGTCAATTTTTACAGATTTACGAGCTGGTTTTTTATTTTTATGAATTTGAAAGATAAGAAAAAAAACATAAAGATTAAAATTCTTTTATTCATGTAATCAGTGAAAGAACTTAAATATTAAAAAATAGATAAAAATGTCAAAACATATAAAGAATTTTATGGCTAAAAGATAAAGTCAAATTAAAAATATAAACACTAGTCTTTAAAATTCGATTAAATATTTTAAATTGTCAATTTTAATTTGAAATATAAAGAAAAAAATGTAAATATAAATAAATTTAAAGTTTTAAATTTTATATAAAATACAAAATATTAAAATCCATTATAAATAATTCTTTACGGCCGGAAAGTAATCTGAATAATTAAAGCAACTGATAAGTGTAGTAGTAAAATATAAGATATTACAATAAACCTGATAAATTTCATTCCTATTCCTTGTGAAAAATTTGCGGGATTCTAATTTTGTCCGTCAGATCATATTTTTTTTTTTTCTAAAATCCAGAACAAATTTAATGTTGAAAAATATTCTTAATAATTAAAGTAAACCTAAGTGTTAAATAATAGCAAACAATATAAATTATATTACATGTTTTTATTTAAAATTTATTTCTCAAGAAATTTATATACTTTATATACAAGACTACCATCCTAATATGTACAATTAAATTTTAATAACAAATTAAATTAAACAAAATTCTATAAATTTTTAAGAATAATATTTAATTCACTAAAAAGCCTCAAAATATTTTAATATAATTGGAAAAGAGAGGAATAAAACCTATTGTTCATATAATAATATTTTATAACCAGAAGGTATTTTATGAACAAAACTCATATTTAATTGATTTTATTTTGTAAAGCTTATTTTAAAGCTCAGAATTGCTTGCTTTCAAATGATTCTTTAATATTCCATAAACACAACCTCTGACGAGGTTTTTTGTACATAACAAAATTTCAGTTTACACTTTTAACTTTAAATTCATTATAATTAATACATAAATAAATATTTTCCATAACATAAATTACTCTTAAAAGGGCTTATTTTTACATACATCTCTACTACTTTCCTGTTGTTTACGCAAATATACATATATATTAAAAATAAGCAAAAAAAGTTAACAAATATTTGTGAATTTTGTTGGCAAAATAGCCTTTAGTTATTTGTTGGCTTTTAAGTTTAAATATTTTAACTACTACACTTGCAAAGTGCACACAGAGAGGGAAAGAGTATAGAGCACATGTTTCCATCTACAACAATTAAAGTTGATGTTAAGTTAAATGGTTATAAAAAAAATAAAATAAAGCAACAAAGTTTAAAATCAAAAAAGAAAAAAAAAACATACAGTAAAAGCTTTGAGCATCAGCCAGTGTTGTTAATTTTAATATATAAAATTTTAATAAGAGTCCTTTTTCATAAGACTTTAATGTATTTTATTTTTCTTTAAAAAGAAATTGTTTGCATAAAACTATTAATTCATATTTATAATATGAAAAGTTAAATGATAAAAGTTTAATTCTTGCTACATAGTACATATAGCCTGTAAATATGCTTTATATTTCTACTTTATATTTAACGTCAAAGAATTTATTTAACCTTAATTAAATAAAAATTTAAAAAATAAAAGAGGAATTTTTTAGGAGTTCTAAATAAAAATCATTTAATGAAGCAATTGTCATTTAGTTTAAGGTTTATATTTTAAAAAATCTTAGATTTAATAAAAAAAGTTTTTCTAAAAAAATATTTGAATAACAAAACCTAATCAATGTTAAATTTTCAATTTAAATCTTTAAATCTTCTCTATAAATGCTAGCATAGGTTTATAGCATACCCACCCGCAAAGTATGCTTTAATTTTGTTGAGTTTTATTTCTAGTTTTTTTTTATTAAAAACCATTAAGTTCCAAGCAATTGCTTAAGAAATCAATTCGTTTTGTAAACAAAAATTTACCCCTTGAGTAAATATACACCTACATATTATTATTTTTTTCTAAAAATAAAAAAAATTTACTTTTTAAATTTGACCAAATGCTTCAACAACTATGAAGTTTTTTATCATACTTTATATTTAGCATAAAGTGTAGGGGAAAAACGTATGTAGAGTAAAAGTAAAGTGTAAAAAAAAAAAATAATAAGAAAAAGTATAAGTTAAACGAAAGTAAGCAGTGAAAGCATGTGGTTAAAAGAAAATTTTATCGATAATATTTGCATAATCACAACTTTTGCGATTTTTTTTTAACTTTAGTATTAGCAACAAGGACAGAAGGCAACACATGGTAACATGATTATCATCATCATGAGCAGCTTCAACATCATTTCCCTTGATTTCTTTAACTTAAACAAACAAGTTAAATGAAAATACGAAAATAGCAGAGAAAGAAAATAATAATGTGTTGTCATAGTAAATACAAACATAGTTACACTTACACTCAGTTATTTACACTTAGAACCCAGCAAACAATTTAGGTTATAAAATTATCTTAAAATAATAAAAAAAAGTTAAAGCTGTTGGTTGACTTAATTTACAAACTTTGTATAAATATTTTATCTCCATTATATTCCCTGGTAATATGTGTATAAGAAAAAAAAATTAATTCACTTTAAAATTTATAAGCAGCTGAGATGAACTGATAACTGAAAAACATATAAACCATAATTCTATAAACTTTAGTTTTACATATCATGGATAGTAAAGTAAACGTTTTGCTTACTGGTTAATTTATACTTTACTTTCTTTTTTATATCACAAGAACATATTTTTCTTCTGCTTTTTTAAAATTTTTTTCGATTTGTCGTTTTTCAAGTGTCATGCAAATATTTTTAAAAACGAACATTGATTATTTTGTAATTTTATTTGTAAAATTTCTTGCAACTCCAACAACACATACACCCTTCAATTTCTTTAGCTCCCTCAAAAAAAAAAAATATATATATATATATATATTTTTTTTTTGGCACAAATCAAAATCAAAGTGTTGATTTATGTGGCACAAAATGAAATATGGTTGATGATGCTGCTGCTACTGTTGTGACAACTAGAGCATTCCTTTATGGGTTTAGAAGAGGGTGTAACATGAAATGAAAAATGTTTGTAAATCACAAATTACTTAAGAATGAATCAACACAAAATGTTTTATTTGTTCTCTTTACAAGTATTAACAAATTGTATTTAATCAAAAGAAAATCACTGTTCATTCAATCTAAATAATATTTGCTAAGCTACATACATACATATATATACGTACATATTTACTTGTTAAATTTCTCTCTCATTCTATTAAAATATGCTTAAATGCCATATTGTCTTGGTTTTTATGATGTTACAATTATTCATGAAGTACAAATCACTCACACACACACAACAGATACCCACCTACTCTTACAAATTCTCTAAAGAAAATTGTATTTTACACTTTATTACTTTAGAAAATTTTAAAATCAAAAGGAGACATAGCAGCTCCCAGATTACACTCCCTTCAAAGAAATAATATTTTTTTAATACAATATTGTTGCTGTTGTTAGCTGGAAAATACATATACAATTACTCATGTTTTCCTGTATATTGTGTGGATATTTTTTGGGCATTAAACTCATGACATCATGTCAGACTGTTACAATTTTTTTTTTTTTCACTTTGACTGACTGCAATTAAACTTTATTTGTGTGTGTTTTATTATCAATAATAAAATTTAGTTAGAGGGAAAAAAATCAGAAAACCTTGAAATATTCAACACGCTTAGATAAACGTAGCAACAAACAAAAATAAATAAATAATATTTAGCTGAAATAAAAGAAAGGAATCCAACAATAATGAGCATATAATACCATGAAAATGTAATAAAGAACGAAAAGAAATATTAAATGAAAAAAAATTCTTGAAATTCTGTATGGTTTTTATGTCAAACAATTCCATCATAATGATGGCGTTGAAAATGAGTAGGATTGGTGGTAATAAAAACATTTTTCCTTCATTTATGTATATAAAAATAAATAGTAGAAAACGTTTGTTAATATACTTGAATAAGGTCTTAAATTACGGTATTTACTTATAACATGATTAATGGTGCCTAAAAGTGGGATTCAATATTTTATTATACAACATTATGTATAGAAACATATATAGTTGGAATTTAATCAGTTAGTAAGCCTTAATGTATGCTTTAGTAAAAGAAAAATTAAATTAAGAATTTTCTTTGTATGAAATTGGGAAATAAGAAAGTAATATAAAACATTTATAAGGAGATTATTTAAGCATACAAATCTTAGAAGTACTATTGAAAATTTGTCTGATTTAGTCCCATTATTACAACTTGCCAATAGCTAAAGATATGATGTTATCGGCCAGATAAGAAGGTTATTATAAGTTAACTTTAAGCTATAAGTGGCCAATAAGCTAAAGGAAAGATCATCCTACCTTTCAATTTTATAGTGAGTTTTATGTGTTTGAAGTTGCCATATTTTGTGCAAAATATGGCAACTTCATTAAATATAAATGTTTATGTCAGTAAACAAAAAATATATATCGTTGCCACTATGTACAATTAATTTGTCAAAAGTAATCGGTATTTTCTTTGATATTGACATAATTTTGAAAATTTTAATTTACAAGGAACTTGTAATAACGAAAAGTTTTAAAGTTCACATTATACCTCACTTTAATTAAAGTTACCTTTTACTATTACGAACATTAAAGGCAAGTTGTAATAATGGCCCTAAGGAGATATGCTTATAAAAAACTTTAAAACCTAAAAAACACATAAACATAAATTGGATATTTTCACGTCAATTGGATATTTTGAAATTAATTTATAATAAAGTAAATTTAAATTCGAATAAAAATTTAATTTTTTTATATTAAAAATTCTAATTTTATTTCGAAAATTTTAGATTTTAATTTCGATTAAAAAGAAAAATCAAATTTCAAAATTTATTTTTCAAAAATTAATAAGATTTGAATAAATTAGGAAGGAATTATAAATTATCAATAATTTTCAATATCATATTCGAAGTTAAAATTGAGTTTATTTCGGTTATTGAAATTTAAAAATCTCTGAGAAAATTAATTATTTTTAAACTATAAGTTTGTTTTAAAATTATGTATTAAAAAATTAGAATTAAATTAAAATACAAAATTCGAAATTAATTTCGAAAAAAATTAAATATTTCGATTATAAATTCGAACAAATATCAAAAAATGTTTTTTTAAAAAAAATAAATTGATAATTTGACACTTTTTTGAAACTAACTAAATAACATAGAGTAACATATAGAGACGAAATTCTCGATTGACAATTAAACAAAATTTTTTTTTGCCAACAACAAATTATATTTGATTACATGTATTTTGTTGTTGCATGAGTTAGGTTTTTGACAACCGACTTAGGTTTTTGACAATTAGTTTCGTCTCTTGTTACTCTTTGCTAAATAATTTATTAAATATTTTTTTTTTATTCTTATTTCAAATTCTTTGAAGAATTTAAATTAAAATAAATAAAAATATTTGCTTTGAAAAATTAGTGTGTTTTTAGAAATTTATAAAATTGGTACTTTTTAAAAATTTGATACTTTTTTGAAAAATATATTTGCGAAATTCATTTTTGTTTAGTTTTATTTTCAATTTTATTTTTTAATTTCAAATAAAAATTTAAAAAAAATTTAGTTTTCTATAAAATTATATTTTATTTATTTATTTTGTTGGAAAATGTATCTATACTTTTTGGGAATTGGTACTTTTTTAATATTTCATAATTTTCTTAAGAAACTTTTTGGTACTTTTGTAAAAATATCCAATAATGCTTTTGAGATAAGTACACACTTTTTCAATTGTTCTATTTGCCAAATAGTTACTATTATTTAATGTACCTTTTTTTTAATTCAAAAACATTTTTTGTTTCCTTTTGCAATGTAAAATATAATAAAAAGGAAAATTATTAAAAACAATTAAACGTTTTAAAGTACATAATAATCATAATAGTTGTTTTACTCTTTTTTGAACCATTGAAATATGTTTTAATATCTAAACTATGTTGTTGTTTTATTATCATTATGTATTTTATTTTTTTTTATTTATTATTTTTATTTCTAATTAATCTATTATTAACAGGTTTGTTGACCTACACCAACCAAAGTGAAAATACCAACACACACACACACACAAACACTTTGTTTTGTTGTTAATTTTCTTTAAGAATTTCTTTTTGAACTTTTAAATTTTTTTTCACGAATACGGATCTTAAAATATGTGAACAAATATGCGTGTGTGTGTGTGTGTGTTAAGTGCGAGTGTACGTGTGTGTTTGTGTTGTGTAGTTGTATGATTCACAAGCACGTTTTATTTTGTCATTTTATTTTTTATAAATTTAAAATTCATTTTTATTATTTATTATCAAACATTTTTAATTATTTATTTATTAAGTACACTTTACGTCATTATTTTTTTTATTTTATTTTCGTTTTCAACACAAAGAAAATTATTCATCCGTTGATTACACAAACCACTATAACTTAGATGTTGTTTTTTTTTTGTTATTGCAGTTGTTGTTTGTTGGCTTTCTTTTACATTTAATAATTTTTCGTTTATTTTATTATTCGAAATAACGAAAATTTCGTCATCACTTGTTAATAAATTTTCTTAGAATTTTTGTTGTTGTAATTATTTAATTTGAAAATTAAGAGATATTATTTTTACTATTGACCAAAAATTTATTTACTAAATATAATATTTTTTTTTTGGTAACGACGACCGACACTAAAAACTGCAGAACGCGTATTAGAACACCTTTCTTCGGCTTTTACTCGTCAAATGCTAAACACTAATATAATGTATCTCTCAGATACCGTGTTTTTTAAATTTGTTTGCTTTTTATTTGCTCACTTGTCGTCATATGTTTAGCTCTCCCATGCAGCAGGTATGGAGATTTGAGTGGTATTCAGTTTAGTAGTAAACAAAAAAATATTTTAAATTGTTTTTTGTAAATTTAAAATATTTCATCTTAAATTTTTATATTATGTGAATAAAATTCAAATTTAAATGCAATTTGTTTATATTAAATAAGTAATCATATAATTGAAGATTTTTAAAAAACTTTAATATTGTTTTTCCTCAACTTACATCTCTGGTTTTCACACACATGTGATAAAATGACCACACACACACTTGTCTACATGCAGTAATTTTTAGTTTTTCTCTCTTTCTCTTGTGTTCGCTACTAAAGTTACCAGATTGTTGGATTCAGAAATAAACGTTATTTTGAATTAATTATTTGATTTTTCTTAAACAAAACATTTTGAAAGAAAATTGAATTAGAAATTTTTATTTATGTTGAAAAATTGTTGATTACGCAATGCAACAATAAAAATTTGTTTCCATAATTCCAAGGCACAATAAAACTTTAACAGCAGTTTAATAAAATTTCATAAAGTTTGGCTCGAGTTACGGTTTTAAGATCGCCTTTTTTAATTTTAATTATTTAACCAAAATGTTATTAAAATATCATCGTTATATTTAAATTACAGTGGAAAACTGGAAACTATTTTTCTTCCACATCCAGGTAACTACAGTGGAATACTGTAGAAGTAGAAGTTTGTAGGATAAAATAGAAAGGATTTTTAAACAAAATCCTTTCATTAATTGGTTTCCTTTAATTTTTTGAGGTTACAAAAATAACGTGGAAGTAAATCAAATGATTTTTTTCATAATTATTTTTAGTGGCTAATAGACTAATGGCCAGGAATTAAATTCTGCAGATATTTGGAAGGAAATTATTGTGAATCAAAGAAATCAATAAAGGTAAACTTGATCCTGAATCAGAGAATTAGGAAAAAACTCCGGAATTTTTGTACGAAACTACCTGAAATCCCGGTACTTGTGACTCATTAAATATTTTTGTATATTTACTTAACATATGGGGGTATATAGTCAATATATTTTTTGATATCGGCTTGACATTTTTGAATTTAAGAAAACACTCAAAAAAACTTTTTTAAATTGACAAAGTTTGGATAGTTCTTGGGGATTAACTGCTACTCAAAACGCCTCTGATTATATTCAATACACAATAATGTTTTTTAAACCATTACAAATTTATAAAGTCCTGAACAGAACAGAAATAACAACAATATTTAGTCAAGCCTATCATTCATCTCTACTAGCCTGTACTTTTCCGAATTAACTCGAAAGCATCCCATCTTTAACTTTGTGAATTTTTATTTAAATATATCCAACGGTTTACAAGTTACAGAATTATTTGCAAAAAAAGGATTTGGAACCACAGTTTATCATCTGAAACAAATGTGGAATATATCTATTGCGACAAGCGCCATCTATATGTCAAAATAGTCGATCTTCCTCTTCATGACAACACGAATTTTCCAACGTTCATCTGGCATCTCTTTTTTAAGTTTGATTCATGTGGGAGCAAAGACCTGCGCCGACCGGTTTTAAGTCGGCTGAGTCGAGTCTCCGCCGCCGTAAAAACAAATTAATAATAAGTTTTAAAATAATTAAATATTTTTTAGGAACAAACATTTGTAGAATTTTTTTAATATTCATAGCCTGATTTCTTATGTTTTAAAAATATACTTATATCCAATTCATAAAGTATGTTATTTGAGTTATTTCAAATAATACATATTTTAACATTTTTTTCAAATTTATACGAAAATTTAAAATACATTTACTTAATTTACAACCGTTATTGTGTTATTTGTAAAGTTTTGTATGAAGAAAAATAATAGACTCTGTGAATATGTTTGTTATTTTCGAATGAATTGTTATACTATTATTTTGAAAAATGACAAAATTTAAAATTATTTTATTATTTTTTTAATAAAAATGTTGGGTAAAATCTTGCTTTATGAAAATAAGGACTTTTCCATTTATAACATCCAGCTTAAAGTATACCAATCTATTCAAAATTATTTCCCAAAGTTCCGTTGGATGATCTTGCCCATACGGTTCATAATTAAGCAAATATACCATTAAATTATTATATATTAATTTCAGTTATGTAGTTTTTATGCGAGTATCAAGATAGGCCCACAATTGGTCATCGGTAACATACTTATAAGGCAGTTTCGAAGAAAATCGAAAATCATTTTATGCCACAAATGGAAGTGTATATGATATTATGTATATTGCAGGTTGATTTGTTTTCAATTTTGTTATAATGTTGTTAAAAAATCATTATTTGGCAAAAGAAAAGAATTAGATTTTTATTGAAAAGTACGATTTTAGTGAAAAATTTGGTTTCTAATGAAAAATTAGATTTTTAACAATATATAAGGTTTTAGTAAAAAATAAAATTTTTAGCGAGAAATTTGATGTTTTGTAAAAAAATATATTTTAAGTGAAAAATTAGATTTTTATGAAGATTTTGATTTATAGAGAAAAAAAAAATATTTTCAACAATAATATAAATTTCACCTGTAATCCGGTTTTTCACAAAAAATTCAATTTTTCACAGACAATCACATTTTCTACTAAAAATTAATTTTACATAAATATCATTACATCAATATTACTTAGTATTCTTCTTAATAATCGTATGCAATTTAAATTTTCGTGTTTTATTTTTGAGCTATGATTAATATGGTCCAATAAAATTTGGTAAAAAGCTATTCCGTTGGAACATTTGAATGGAGGCTAGGTGTAATAATAGATTGATATCAATTTCAATAGGTTTCGGCGTTATACCAAAATAGTCATATTTATAAAATTCGATCAATTTATCTCTAAAAATACGACTTGATCTTTGTGCATAGACATCAGGCATTATTTAAGGCGGACAAACGTGGGTTAATCGACTCGGAATTTTATTCTGCGGCGATGGGTGTTATATAAAAATGCTAAATTTTATTCTATTATCTAAATAAGTAAACAAATAAATCCTAAATTTTAATTTTTCCTAATTTAGTCATTTAAAATTTTGATTTTTTTTAATTTTATTGTGATTCATTTAAAAACAACACTTATGTTTTCGTCAACTTAGGTGTGTCTTTATATAGATCCAAAGTTTTACCTAAGTTCTACATTTCATCGCTATAGATACAGGCGTTCGGTATGTGAGATGATGAATATTTTTGGCGTTTAATAACTAGTTTGAAAGATGGTAACAGTCATAACTGTTACGGTCCCTGTTAACTACTTTATAATATTGATACTATTATAATATTGATACTAATATTCAATACTTGTATAGAATTATAATATATGTATGCCAAATCCGATTGCTGTCCGTTTTGAAATGGAGTCACTTCAGAAGTACAATTAATACAAAAATTTATGCGATAAAGTTTTCAAGAAATACTAATAAATTATGTTCAAGCTAACGGTCTTCGGACCCCTATATATTTTGGTGACTTAAACGCACATTTGTGAACCAATGTGATCCATAAGACGATACAAAAACTAGGAAATAAAAAAATTTTAAGTTCACCTTTCAGCCGGCTAACAGCAGATTTTTAGCCGCCGCCGACAACTTTTGGATAAACCGCCGCCGCTAAAATTGTTAGGCGCAGGGATCATTTCTTTTATTTTGTTTTTATTGTTTATATGTCGACGCCGTTAAAATCGTTCGGCGCAGGTCTCTGTTAACCGGCAAATTTATAAATTTAAACAAATTTTTGGATTTTTCTTAAATAATAAGCATTTTTTTGTACAAAATTATTAAAGATAAAGATTTTTCTTTTTGTCACAAAATTCTCCATGTAAAATGGCGACGAAAAAGGAAAATATACAAAAAGTAGATTATCGCATCAAACTGTTGGCAGGTAATAATGTAGTTTTAGTGGAAGCAGATGAATATGAATCGGAAATTTTTACGCCTCAAATAGTAAATGGACGCATTACATTTCTAAACATTATACCCAATCGAAGATGTTGTCAAGTCACAAAAACAAATGTTATGAATTTTGCCATGAAAGAAGTTCTAGATGGTGCTGCAACATATTTGAAAGAAAAAAATGTGGTGAAACTAAAAAATTCAATTGGAATGTCGGCTGGCCAATATTCTCCAATGATAATACCTTTGGCTAATAGTACTCCGGCAGGTGTTAAGAAGCAAAGAAGTAGTTGTGGCAGTATGGCAACGGCAAGTTTTTTAAGTTCCAATCCTTATAGCAGCACAACTGATTCTACACTACCTACGCCAGAACCTGTAAGAAGAGTTGCTCCTGCCCGATGCAACTTGTTGGAAAAATCTATGCTAAATCTACCAGCAGGGGTAAAGGTAGCAAGAATTTATCATAACTCTATGCATGGAACACCTAAAAAAGTGGGACGCTTAGTAACATCTAGTAGAAATGTTTGTGGTAAACAAAATTCCGCTAATGTTTCCATATTAAGTGGTAGTTTTAGACTGCCTTGTTCACCTTCCATGTCAAAACATACCAGCAATAGATCATCAGCCAGCAGTTTTGCTTCAACTCCTGTGGATTCTATAGCAAAATGGCAAAAGGTCTTAACCCCCGTGCGCACTTATACTAGAAATTCCAAAAAACCTGTCATGGTTCGACGACCCGTAACAGTCGATAGCGGCCAAAAGCCGCACAAAGTAATACCCACATATCTTGTAAATCCCACAAAAGGACTTGATGCAACTCAACGAATTGAAATGAAAAAACGTAAATTAATTATAGATAACAAACTGTGTATATCACCAAAATCATTTAAGCGTCAACAACAAGAACCTCTTGAAACTCATAAAACATCAAGGACTATAATGCAAACAAATTCATTAAGTTTTCATAAACCTCGACAATATTTGGATTCTATTGCAATGAGTGCTTTTGATTTGTTAACCAACTCTAATCGTCAACGTTGCATGAATGACAAATTAAATCAACAATTTCGTAAAGGTTGTGTTAATAAGGCATCTTCCACTTATAGTAAATATAAAGTATTATCTACAATACCACCTCTTCAACAGGATGAACAAATATTGGAATTAAGTCGGATGTCATTGCCGTCAATGGAGTTCCAACGTAATGCAATAACTGTAATTAACACATAAGTATAATATTTAAAGTCAAATTTAAAATAGTTTCAACAAAGAAATGTTTGTACATATACGTATATTATTTTGTGGCAATTGAAGTTTTTGGAATAATTTTGGTAAGAAAAACGAAAAATTTATGTTAGATTTTGTTTAAAATTTGTTTAGGAAAATTGTTGCGTTTAAAATTTCTTTATAATGTATAATATTTTAAAATAATTCAGTTGTAGCTGTTTATCAATTCTTAGATGTAGAGAAGTACTGTATTCCTAAAGCAACTCTCTTTCATTATGAGTGAGTAAGTTTATTAAAAGTTATCTGAATAAACAAAAATCATTTAATTGTATTAATAATGTGGCCACACTTAACAAATATTTGATCAAATTTGCATCAATTTTTAAAAAAGAAGGTTTTAGAGTAAATAGCGATAAATAATTCAATCCATAACAAGTAAAATTGTTTTCCAAATTTAATAAAGAGTTACGGCCGTATGCAAAAAGAAATAATGTATGCTTGACAAAGGTTTACTAACTTTTTGTATGTAAATTTCCATAAGAAAAACCTTTAACAAGCATACATTATTTTTTCTGAATATGTATGTACTTTTTCATCAAATATTTGAATAGTTGGACGCTCACACTTTTACTTTATATACGAAAAGAGATTCAAAATCAGATAATAATAGATCTAGTTTAACTTTGATAAGAATACAAATAGAATTAAAGTAGTTTTATAGATTTACCACATAGATTTAGTCGTTAAAAAATATAAATTATAAAGATTTTTTATAACAAAAATAATTTTTGCAGCACAACGGTCTTCCAATAACAAAGACTTTATTTAAATTCAGTCTTTGCCAGCAACACGTTGTGGAAATTTTTTAAAATTTATTTTCGTTTCGTTTTTCGCCCCAAAGTAATTACAGAAAATCTGTTTGTTTTTCGTTTATCTACCGAATTTGTTGCTCAAAATCTTATTTCTATTTGTGTAAATTTAAATAAACATTAGTTTCGTAAACGAAATTTTGTACGTTTTAATGTATATTTTTGTGTAAAGTGAGAAATAAATTATAAAATTATTGAAATAAATTTATATTTAAGCAAGAAAAATATATACATATGGATATAATAAGAGATTAGTGTATTATTGTTAAAAATAAAAATAAAACTAAAATCAATTTTTAACCCTTGAACAAAATTGACTAAGAAACATATAAACAAAAAGATGGTTCACCGGACACCAATATCGTAATATCTACATTTTTTTGTCCTACATATAAAACTTATATACCATTTAAACTAGATCTGCGTAGTCCAACGCTACAGTCGCGCTTTGTTCAACTCCATTTATAGCCTTATTCTTTCTAATGAGCTGGCTACCGGTAAAGCTTAATGCCAAATAGATCGGTATTATGTCGACGACTAGGTAGAGAATATAACCATGCGACCGTTTTGCGATTCCTTTACAATATTGTGTGCTATATCGAATATTGCATCTCTCAGTGTCAACACCGACTGCTCCATGATTAGGAGTCGATTCAGTGCATATTACACTGATGCGGTTGGGTGAAGTGACTACATTCCCGCATATAGGAAAACTATTTCACCAAACTGTCAGATCACTGTAGCATTTTTCAAGCAGGGATCTGGGCCATAAAAAGAGCGGTAAACTAGTTGATATACTATAAGGTATTCGGTGTGATATTCAAAATAGAAAAAACACCCAAAGAAAAAAAAAAAAAAGAATTTCATAGCATTTAAAATGTAATAGATTGCACAGGATAGATGCTCAAATATGTCCATTTGCTCAATCTCGAGACAAATATGGCTCTGTCACAGGGCTCCCTTTTAACGACTTCTGTAGGAGTTGTCTTGATGAAGAAGAGGAGGAGACAGTGGAGCACTAACTATGTCACTGTCCGACTCTCTGAGCGACATCACAGCGATCAACTCCTTTATACATGTGTCTGGTTGTTTTGATTTGAACGTAGTTTCGGACATGTGAGTTATATGTGAGCTGTCCTATAACTGTTTGGATAGCTGCCAATTTAACCAAACCTAACCTAGCGTTTAAAATGTTTATTGAACAGAAAAGAAAATCTGTTTTTTTTTTAAATGCTAACGAATGCTTTATTCCATTAAATGTATTGAAGACAGTAAATACATTCAAAAATTTTCATATTTTCAACTTTTTTGAACAATTTAAATAATTACTTTCAAAATAATAAATTTTCAGCATACAAAAGTTTAAAATTTATAGGAATAATTAAGGAAATTTGACTCTTTTCATTATGTTGATGAGTCCTTTTCTTTCAGTTGTGTGGATGAATTTGAAATTTTTAATGCT